>CAUYLG010053159.1:0-17962 GCA_963573385.1 Cacajao melanocephalus
GCAGGGACGTAGATGAAGCTGGAAACCATCATTCTCAGCAAACTGACACAAGAACAAAAAACCAAACACTGCATGTTCTCACTCATAAGTGGGTGTTGAACAATGAGAACACATGGACACAGGGAGGGGAACATCACACACCAGGGCCTGTTGGGGGGTGGGGGGCCTAGGAGGGGTAGCAGGGGGTGGGGGTATTGGGGAGGGATAACATTAGGAGAAATACCTAATGTAGATGACAGGGGGATGGATGCAGCAAACTACCATGGCATGTGTATACCTATGTAACAATCCTGCACGATCTGCATATGTACCCCAGAACTTAAAGTATAATAATTTTTAAAAATTGCTTCAGAGCCTTGAGATATTGGCTGAGCCTTTGTTATTTCCATATTGTAAAAGGAAACAACTTTGTATACATAGATGGAGGCAGTTGCACCCATTTATATTCCTTTTCTAAAATTTTAATTAATTATTATTATTTTTCTAAGAGACAGGGTCTTGCTCTGTCATCCAGGCTGCAGTGCAGCAGTACAATCATGGCTCACTGAAGCCTTGAAGTTCTGGGCTTAAATCATACTCCTGCCTCAGCCTCCTGAGTAGCTGGGACTACAGGCATGCGTCACCATGCCCGGCTAACACCCATGTTTTCCATACTGTATTCTTTACTGCCAAACACTCTCCAAAGAATAAAAAAGATCCTTGATAAAGGAGTAAAACATTAATTTTGCTACATCTCATGCTTTGAATACATATCTTTTAAATATTCTGTGTGATCAAATAGGAAAATCACAATAAAGCACATCTGCTGCATACTGCAGTACAGTACACTGGAAGTCTTGAGGAAAAATACTTGTGTGGCTGAGATAGAGGGCAACCTAGCTGATTTGCCTACCAAATGCTATTTTTAATTGAACTGCAGTCACACTGTGGTCATTCAAACTCAGGTGTCTGGCAGACATTTTCCTGAAAATGAATGCTATGAGCTTGTCACTTCAAGGAAAACAAGTAGCAGTATTTGTTGCCAAAGATAAAATTAAAGCTTTCAAATACAAACTAGAATTTTGGAAAACATGTATTTGCTACTCTGAGCTTGAGTTTCCCCCTGTTTAAAGGCTCTTATGATAAAATTTGTGACACTATTAATGAAAGTGGATTTTGACATTGTAAAATGAAGTGTGTCAACATTTGGAAGATCCACAGAACTCAGTGAACCAATATTTTCCAAATGATCAAACAGATGTTACAAAATCATGTATCCCTAAAAGATCCAAAGTGCAAGACAGGCCAATGGGTTTTCATGTAAACAAGTTTCATATTCCACATTGCAACTTACAAGAAATCACTACTTGTCAAGTTTTGGCATAGTAACAAAGAAGAATATCCACAATTATATGAAAAGGCTATTCAAAGTACTCTTTCTTGGCTGGGCATGGTGGCTCACACCTGTAATCCCAGCACTTTGGGAGGCTGAGTTGGGCAGATCACAAGACCAGGAGTTTGAGACCAGCCTGCCAACATAGTGAAATCCCGTTTCTACTAAAAATACCAAAAAAAAAAAAAAAAAAAAAATTATTAGCCAGGTATGGTAACACATGCCTGTAGTCCCAGCTACTCCAGGGACTGAGGCAGGAGAATCACTCGAACCTGGGAGGCAGAGGTTGCAGTGAGCCGAGATCATGCCACTGCACTCCAGCCTGGATGACAGAGCGAGACTCTGTCAAAAAAAAAAAAAAAAAAAAAAAAGGTATTATTTTTCCAATTATCTATGTGGGGCTAGATTTTCTTGACAAATCTAAGTGAAAACAGCATAACACTGAATGCAGAAATAGAGAGGAGAATTCAACTGTCTACTAGTAAAGCAGACATTAGAGGTTTGCAAACGTAAATTAAAAAATTTTTTAAGTAGTTATTTTTATTTATTTATATTTTTAATTTTGGTGGGTAGATAGTAAGTATATATATTTATGGGGTACATGAGATGTTTTCATACAGGCATGTAATACATAATAATCACATCATGGAGACTGGGGTGTCCATCCTCTGAAAGTGGCTATTTTTTACAAAAATGTTGTTTTTGTTAACAAGTAATAGTTTTATTATTGATTTTAAAGAAATTAAAAATACTTTAAATTCTGTTTTTCAATATTTAAATACTGATAGCTATACCTGCATAAACTAAAGATCCTGGAGTCCTCAATATATTTTTAAGAGTATAAAGAGGTCCTGAGACCAAAAATTATACTCCAAAGTATGCAACCTCTATAGAGTGCTTATAACCATAGGATAAATGAAAACAGCGGTGTGTTCTTGGTGGTAAGGGAAAAGAACTGTAATGTGAACACAAAAGGGAAATCTCTGACTTTTTCCAAGAAGAAAAAATATTCTTGTAAAGATAGCCGCAATTCTGCAAAATAATGGCAGAAAAATGCTTAGCATTTTTCATCTATGAGTTCATTGTATTTATTTTCTTTGGTGAATTATAAATACAGCAGAGTAGAAACACAACCAGAGGCTTACACTTACTGAGCTCCAATCTTCAGGATGATAACATTAGAACTGTAGCTGCTGCTATAGTTGTCAGTCCTGGAGACCTGATAACTCTTGACTTTTGCTTTGTTTTGAAACCAACATATTTGTGGCTAAAATTATTTACTGAAGAAGCAGACTACATCAGTTCACTTTAAACAAGATCTGATTAAGACCACTTGTTTAGTTGGTTACTGTAAATGCAATTTTTTCCAAATTTATTCAAAAGTTATCTTTATTTAAAAGAATTTATTCCTAATAAAAGTAGACTAGGTTCTTTTCACTAGGATGAACCTATAATAAAACTTAATATAAGAGTAGGAGTTAACCAAGGGTCCACAAGAAGGCTGCAGGGAAACTGTGAAGTGGACATGCAGAAATTTCTCTTGGATGAGGGTAACCAGCTTTGAACAGATTTTCAAAAGAACTCACAACTCCTTCATCCCCAATAAGAAGTTTAAAATTATAGCAGTAATTTAAACTTGTTATATATCAAATAAAAATTATATATCTGACCTTCAATTCTAAACAGTTGGTCATTTATGTAAAACTGCATAAATGTTAACAAATGTATAAGTAAGGATTGTCAGACTCAGAAAACCATACCCAAAAATGAAAGCCTCAGAAACAAAAGTTTTGCTCTGACTTTCTGAATCTCAGTCTCATTCTCTAGTTAGAAACTAGAATCTCTCTTCCCCAAGGTGGAACATAGAAACCTTTTCCCCCAAGCCGGCCACAAAACCTACTCTCATCTCTATTTCTGTGTAAGAACTAGCCATAAAGAAATGATCTGACCTGTCTTGTTTGACTGCAGGTCATAAAACTCCCATTCCAGAGAGGGTTCTGCCCCCGGCTCAGATGAAAAAAACATATGCTCAGAGAGGCCAAGAATCTAGACACAGGGGCCTTGCTGGGTTTCCCCTCTCAGTCTATTAGCATTAGACATGGCTGTCCACATAAATCTAAACATAAAAATGGATAATTTCCCCTGTATTTTGGGGTCTTCATTCTAAGGCTCCCATGGAACATAAAACCACATTCAAATACATTTATATGCCTTTTCTCCTCTTTTTTTTTCTTTTGGAGAGAGGGTCTCATTGTATTACCCAGAGCAACGGCATGATCTTGGCTCACTGCAGCCTCAGTCTCCTGGGTTCAAGTGATCCTCCTCCTCCCACCTCAGCCTCCTGAGTAACTGGGACTATAAGCATGCCCCACCATGCTCAGCTAATTTTTGAAAAATTTGTAGAAACAGGGTTTCACTATGTTGTCCAGGTTGGTCTTGAACTCCTGGGCTCAAGCAATCCTCCTGCCTTGGCCTCCAAAAGTGCTAGGATTACAAGCATGAGCCACAGAGCCTGCCCCTTTTTGCCTATTAATCTGCCTTTTGTCAGTCTTTTCAGCAAAAGAGGGCAAAGGGCAAGTTTTCCCTGGGCCCTGATAGTGATATTTAATGATTTCAATGACCAATAATTAAAATAAAAGTGTTGCCTCTCATTAGCCAGACATTGCCAACATATGTACTATACCCTATAAACTTCTTGGCAATGTGTAAATCAATAGCAATTAAATAATAAGATAAATATAAATGGTATCAGAGCTAATTAAATATACTGGAAGGAATAAACTTTAAATCATTCTAGACAAGGGAGTGACTTCTATTTTTAAAGCTCTTCAGGGAAGAGGATACCAATGATCTATCTTTAGTCACCACTTTCATTAGGCATTTTTATAGCAAAAGGATCAGTCACACTTAAACTGACCTGCTTGCACAGTCATTTGTTGCTTGGCACATCTTGCTGGTCAAGAGAAGAGCCCTTACCTAGGATAAATGTCACCGAAGATATGGCCCAAAAGCTGGACACGAGCCAGGTAGCCTAAGAGTGGGTATACAGTCATCATCTGGAACAGCAGGAATATCCTTGCAATGAAGGACAGGGTGTCACTGCTAGGGAAGTTGTCTAAAAAATTCTAATCCAAGAAAGATAATGAGGTCATGTTACAAATCAAATTCAGTACACACACATTCATAAAATGGAATGTCTTCTGCTTATTTTGAACACAGGCACAGGTGCTACTCCAATTGTGGTTTGTGGGCTAGTGCCCATCCACAACTGCTTGTTAAGTATTTTTTCAATGAGGTAAGTATATAAATTGAAAGTGTTTAGAAACTTTTACAGAAACCTGACATTGCCACAATTTTGTTCTATTTTACAAAAGTATCAGTCTGCCAATTTATTTGACATTAAGACAACAACAAAGACAATTTTGTCCATCACCACAGACAGATGGAGAAAGCACTGCTCTATATGGTTCAAGCAAAACACCAACGTCTGTTTTAAAGATTGAAAGAGCTAATTTAATTCGGTGTTATTTTACCCTCTCTGGGTCTCTTGCTTTCCTCCTCTGAAGCACTGCAAGCACTTTTGGAAGTAAAGATGACAGAATAAGGTGAGAGTACGTCTATTACCTACTACATCATTGTTTAGTCTATCACTAAATTGAAAAGGATTTATCTCTACTTCCTTTCATGACCCTTTTCTCCATTTTGGTTTGGTATCTTAATTGCTCAGAATTTTAATTTTTTCTTTCAAATAAAAATACCACAAATATTCCTATTCCCAAGGGAGTAGACTTTGTATGAGTTTGTTCACATCAGGGAAATTTTCAGCAAACATGTGGTTGCCAAAGAACTTCTGGAGTCAAGGAAATCAAGGGAATAAGAACATTTCCAAGCTGCCATAATATTACTAATTCAAACTTATTTTTCTTTTAAAGATGAGAACACTATTAACACAATTCTGCTGAAATAACCATTATAATTCAGCTGTGATAAATCACATTGTATGTTCCATTGCACTCTATTAGAGGAATTTCTTCTGACCAGAAAGTCAGTTGTGAAATGTTGTTTTTTGTGAGAAACTCTTCAGTCACACATTGCTAAGTTTTTGATGGGTTAAATCAAAGAAAATACTAGTTATGGCAATCTTTTATTAAAAGATTTTTTTCTTTTACTCTGTCTCTCTCTTCTTTTTTCTTTTTAACACTCTGGTAACTCACAGAACATCTCTCTCTCTTTTTTTAACAGTCAAATACTCTTTTTTTGTTTTGTTGCCTGCCACTCAGTATAAGAATGAGAGTCTGATTAATCCTTAGGGTCTGATAAACTAAGACTCTAGTTTATCCGAGGGTATTTCCGATGTGGGCTTTGGAGAATAGGGAGTGCAATGTTTTCTCTGTGGAGGTTTTATAACTACATGAGAACTACTTTTAACAGTTCCCCACAAAAAGAGAAATATATGTACATAATAGAAATCATTTATTTGAGTACCACAAGGTGCCTGGCATGCAGTACATTATCTCAGAGTCCATCTAAAAATCGAATGGGGTACTTATTATACTATTTAATGGAAAAGAAAAATAAAGCTTAGAAAGAAAAGGGAAGGTGCCTAAGTTCCCATACTTGGAGTAGATAGCAGAGATGGTATTAAAACCCAGGCCTATCTGACGTTATATCTTGCCACTGTATCACTCTGTCTACTATAAATACATGAAGGTATTCACAATCACACAGAGAGGGTACACAGTGCCTTACCTGCTCAATACAATCTTTGGATAATGGAGGTGAAGGAAATGAAGCAAAAACCAGGACTCCAATATAGAGATAAGTTAATGTCACCAGCATATAAGCTATGCACAGATCCCTCACCTGTAAATACAGAACAAAAGTCCCATAATACTGAAGACCTTGCAGTAAGTCTACCTGAATAGGCTAAGAAGATTCACAAATAAATACAAAATTTGTCTTTTTACCTTAGGTATGTGTGTATATATGTCTAGGTATTCAATCCGTTCACAGAAAGTAGTTAAAACAAAATGCACATACTTTACAATTAGTCTGCCAATTTTTTAAAAAAAGTAGTCTGAAGTATGCAGACTAAGCTACCTGTTGGCAGACTTAGAAGTTAACATAAACAGTGGTTTAACATGACTGAAATTCTGAATTAACTTCAAAAGGTGATTTAGTTACCAAATTATAAAATGTTTAACTACAATAATAAAGCTGAGGAACAACAAGAAAGTAAGCATAAGCCACTTCAGTTTGGTCTGCAACATTTTAAAATTCTTCCTTTGGTAAATTAACTTACATCATTAAAACATGCCTAGTCCACAGCAGAGAACATATTATAATATATTTAATAAATAAAGCTAGTTAAAGAACAGACAACAAGCAGTATTAAAGACAAGCTTAATAAACCTAAACAGCAAACAAAAGGAAATCAAAAGGCAGCTGTTCGAACAGCTGCACAACATTACTGGAATCAGCAAACAAATACAGAACATTAAATAAAGTGGACTGCTTTCTTCTACTGCGGTTCCCACCCTCCCAACCTCCCATCTCCATGCAAAGTAAAAAGCTCCAAGATAGTTAATGTAGCCAGCTGTCCAATCCAAAAAGAACAGACTCCCCAGCTCAAAAATCTGGTCTTCATCACCACTAAAGTATTAGCCAAACAATTCATCACAACTAAATTATGGCAACAAGCCTATTCATTTTTCACTTTAAACAAGAATAACTTTGAAAGCTAAGGAAACAAATTAGAAAAAAAAATAAACTTAAAAACATTTGATAGTACAATAAGAAAACTGGACACTTAGTATTAGAAAACATTTCTGACTTTTTGGATTACTTTCTTCCTTAAATGGGCTAAAGTAGTAGAGTTTTATAAATCTGAAAGTTGATAAATGCAGTTAAAAAGCAAGTGACAAGTTTTGAGAAATCTTAAGGTCAGGTCTAAATTGACAATCAGCTTGAAAGCAAATCAGGGATTTAAAACCCCAAATTAGACGGTGGATAAGCCCATGGAGCTAAAGCCTTATGCAGATTGGTTCCAGCCCTCTCAAAATGCTTCTAATGGTTTAGGAATGAGGAAGAGGATGATCAAACCTTCAGGGGGGTTTTCAAAATCATTCCTCTTTAGTTCATGAAGCTCTAGGTCTGACGGGAAGCCAGACTTCAGTCACCCCTAGGGTTGCCTCAGGATCTTGTGTGGGATGAACAGCAATGAACCAAGCCAAATAAACTTTTTCATCAAAGAGCAGTAGTTTCCCATTATGTTGTCTGAAAGTCATTCTACACTCAACCTACTCAATGCCACTCAAGAACAGAGGTAGCCTTGTAAAAAAATCTTGGGAGGCATAGCAGCTGTGCCTGAGACAGCTCTGAACGGGATAGCCACCATTCCATAGACAGTTTTCAGCTTATCTATTACCTGATCACCACATTATTTTGGTCTAACTTCTTGCAAAGAAGCATACTTTGGGGGAAATCTGATGAAGATGCAAAGGCTATGGTGCAGGGCTTCCAATAAGAGTTTTCCCCTCTGCTTCTCTGTTCTCATTGCACTATATACATATCTCAAATACAGCAACTATTCCACTGTACTGTGATAGTCATTAATTTTTATTCTAAAAGTATTCTACATGCATGATATAAAGAATTTCAAGTGGAGATAAAATGTCCCTTGACATCCCTAAAATAGCCAAGGTTAATAGTTTGGTATCATGTTGGTTTTTAAATTTTTCTCTGAATGTGTCTGTACCACAAGACTCTGGGATTCTGAGGACAGGGACCATGTCTTTTTCTTCTTTACATCCTCAATATCCAGGACCACACCTGGTACATAGGAGGAACTTGGTAAATGTAGATAAAGAATAATAGCCACATTGGCTTTATTAAGTGCTTGTAGGTACCAGGCTATGTTGCTAAGCACATTACAAATGTCATCTCATTTTATCCTCATTGCAACCTTATAACGTAGATGCTGTTATTTTCTTCATTTTACAGATGTAAACTAAGTCCGGCAAGGTTACAAAACTCGTTTGTGGCTGCAAAGTGAGTATCTGAAACCAGTATTCAAATCAAGATCTTTCTAGTTCCAAATTGCAGGTCTTTAGCTACTATGATGGAGAGCTGACCAGTCCCCAATGCAGTTGTGTCACAGTTAATAAACAATAATAATAAAAGAGGTAACAAGTTATGAGTAACAAACTATACAATAGAACACTTACAGAGATGCTTCCATTTTGAGATACTAAAATCGGAAAAGTTCTATTTCATAGTACTCCAACATACATTCAGTAAAAGTGGCTCAGGAGTTGCATATCTATTTTCATCTAAATACTCTAATGAACAGAAATGATGCTTTTATTATAAAAGCAGCTGAGGTTTAGCATGATGCTGGGAAACACGCCACTTATGAATAGTATACACATATGTGGGCTTTTCTAGTCTCTGGCTCAAATGCAAGCTATTACTGTATTGGGCCTAAAGATACGGCCTCTTGAAAGCCCATTTAATGACACAGGACAGAAAAAAAAGCTATTCTTTAGAAAATGAAGCTGAAGTAAAAAAGGTATTTAAAAAGAGACACAAGTGACAATATAAACTGGTAATTAGGTCAAGAAGCCTATTCTTTAATAAGGTAACTGATTCTGCCTTGTGAATAAGAAATGGCTGGCAGGTGGACAGTAGAAAAGTAAAGACAGGTAGAATGCCAAATCAGAATGAAAACTGGATCTACAACCGGCCCAGAAGTGGCTCTGGGAGCACATTCTGTTTGTCAGACATGGTTTATTATTTGTTCCACGTACCGTTCATAGTGAAAATACTAACCAGTGGAGCATTTACTAACAAAAATGACAGAAACTGACCACACAGACTGACCCCAAACATTTACATAACTTCTCCTGGTATACGGCCAAGTAAACCACAGATTCATAAGAAGGAAAAAGTAAATAAAAAATCAAGACATAAGGCATTCCAAATAGTTTTAAAGAACAAAGCAGGGTAATACAACTAAACACAGACAGACAAAACAAAACTAAATAAAAGAAGCACTTAGAGGTTCTGATTTAAATACAACGAGGAAGTAACAAGAGGTCAATCCACACAACAACCAGGAGGTTTATAGGGACTACATATTTTGGTGATAAGAAACTAGTTGGATGGTCTTCAGCTCCCTAACCCCCCTTTTTGGTAAGATATGGCAAAAGAATAGAAATGATATCCCATTTATACATATAACAAATAGGTTTAGTGGGAAAAAAACTGTATGAAATGAAGTTGAACTTGGAAAACCTGGAAAATTTGATCACTACACCTATTTAGGAGTTTGTTTCTTTCTTTTCAAGTATCTTTAGCTCCAAGTCCAACTATAGTTTATACAGAAGAGGAGACCTTTTCTATTTTTTTGTTTTCTTTTCTACTTTCCAACCTTTGTTTATTGAGCTTGGAATGAACCAGTATCCACATTATGAATTCAGAGTCCCTGGCAAGCTTTACATTTTCTGATTTTAATCTCAAGAAAATATTATGTAATGATATTAACAGGACTTCTGTAAGTCAAAGTACTTACTGAAACCTGGTGAAAGGTATAATCACTAAATAAGTCAAATGACAAAGTTTTTCTCAGAATATTATATCCATTTAGCTTGATTTTTGCTAACATATAAGCCAATTTCAGTATAATCAAAAGGAGAGTGTATATATTTACATGTAGTTAAAGTGTTTAGAATGTTGCTGGCACATAGTGCTTCATAAACGTTAGCTTTATCCTTAGTAATTATTATTTTAAGAAGTTAACATGAAAAGTACAACTACATTTTTGAAAGCTAGACCATCACTTCATACCCCAATTTCAATTATGACAGAAAAAAAAAATCACCCATTTGAACTTTTGTGTGTGTGTGTTTTTTTTTGAGATGGAGTCTCACTCTGTCGCCTAGGCTGGAGGGCAGTGGCGTGATCTCAGGTCATTGCAACCTCTGTCTCCCAGGTTCAAGTGATTCTCCTGTCTCAGCCTCCCAAGTAGCTGGGATTGCAGGGGCCCAACACCATGCTAATTTTTGTATTTTTAGTAGAGATGGGGTTTCGTCATGTTGGCCAGGCTGGTCTGGAACTCCTGACCTCAAGTGATCCAACCACCTCAGCCTCCAAAAGTGCTGGGATTACAGGCCTGAGCCACCACCTCTAGCCATTTAAACCTTTGCTTTTAAGCCTTTGTTTTAAAAATATTTTCCACAAGTGACAAAAGGTGAATCAAATTGTATTAGCTGAACCCAATATAATAGTTGTACAAAGCCCTAGTCCCAATACTAAGTGGAAATAACTCATTTTATAGTATTTACATATGAAATACAGATTTCGAGGCCCACTGAGTGTTCTACTAAGCAAGGCAAAGACATGTCTTCAGTCCTTGGGAGACCATGAACTAATAACACTCATCTCAATCCAGCCGTGAGCTTCCTACAATGGGGCATATACACCTCCAGATAAACTGGTGTGATTTTCCAAAAAAGCAATTCAACTTGAGAATTTTGGTGAGCGAAAAGTTAAGCACAGACAGTCCTCACTTTGCAGGGTACTATGAGAGTATAAAAATTACTATGCAACCTGAAACCGTGCAAAGTGATCACAGTAATCAATGGGAAAAATGATAATTGTTCTACGATCTTTAACAATTGTCAAAACATTAAATACTCTCACTATCAGTTACATATCTACAGGGAAATAAAAAAAAGTAAAACGTTTTTAAAAGCACATTGCAATATCAGAAATATTGAGAATTAAAGTATTTCACTTTTTGGTAAAAACTTACCAAGAATGGCCTGAACTATGTTTGCCTCCTTCTTCTCATTGTATAACTTAACAATATGGAGCAGGCATCTTTTCCATGCCTTGGTGAACTGTCATACTCCTTTATCCTAACTGCACCAGCTTCTAACATTTCATCTTTTGTGCTTTCAATGTTGTGAGACATCTCTGAGAATTCAATTAATGTGAAGTTTTCTGACCATGTCACTTCCTCTGGGATAGCTTCATTCTTGTAATCATAAACATTTTCCAAATGCACACCGATAAGCTCACCTTCCTTAAGTTTCTCTGGCTGCTTATGTAGAGTCTCTGGTATGACAGCAGTGTCAACATTTTTACAACTGGCTATTTCTTTTATAACTCTATTTATAGAGTTCAATTCAAATTTCGCTTCTAGCATTATTGTTTTGTTTCACTGTGGCACCTTTGTTTGACAATTCCCTGTTCAAGTATCCATTTTTATAAAAGATCATGTCAGTTTATCACTGGGAGACAAGGAGGTAATATAACTACCTGCTTTGCAGATTATACAGTGAAAAACACACATAGTGACCAGTCACTAACAGGCTTTGAAAGAAGTTATGTGATTGGTTACTAACCATCATGTGCACTTGTTACTTATGTAGTGCTTTGTGAAGTGAGGGCTAGCAACTACTACTTTACAAGTCCTAATAGTTTAAATCTTGTGGTAACTGAGATTTGAAACAAATGTTGTTAGGAGGAACTGATGTAATTTAACTAAGCCAGATTAATGAAATTGGTGCATGAAAGAACCATGCAACATGAGAACTGCCTGTAACTTAACTCATTCTTTTCAGACTGTTTTCGAGTAAGACAAACTAATTATGAGCATGATAAAAATATGTGTGAATGTTTAAGATAAAACATGAGACTTCAGTAAGATTGTGTTTGTCTTCCCCAGATTCCCAGGTATACAAGGTTGTTCTGTTATTAGGGAGACTTAAGTGGTAAAGTTTGAGAAATGCAGACTTATGGATAGGATCATCCAATACATGAAAATTCTACTTAATAAAATGAGTTTCTAGGGTACTTGGCTAACTGGGCTTACAAGAACAGGCTATAAATAACAGGAGTAAGAGGGGTGAAAATACTAAAAATTTCCAGCCCCTATTATATGTTAGATCATGTTAACATCACAATCCTGATTAGGTAGCTATCATTTTTACATATGACAAAAATGAAATTTGAGGTAAGATCACCAAGATAAGAAATAGGAAAAATCCAGATTTACTCAAGTTCAACTCCGTTTACAGGTAACATGCTACATGTATGGTTACTAAAGATGAAGATGGAAGAGCTTAATTTACATTTTTGCCCTGCAGAGCTTACTTCCTCTACTTAGAAAGGTTTTTGCCTTCTTAATGACTGCCAAACATTACCCCTTACTCAAAGCCTTCTCAGAATCTCCAGGCATAGCAAATCCTTCCTTCTTTTGCATTTCAGTAACAGCTGTATAGACCTCTATTAGAACTTCATTATGACTTTTGTTTACAAGGTCAGAAGCTGTTAAATTGAGCTCACCATCTGCAGACAAGTAACTGGTTAACTTCTGCTTGCTTTGGGTTTAGTTTGCTTTACTTTTCCTATAATCTAAGGTAGAAGGATAGGTTTCTGAGATCTTCATTTTTAGTGTGGGTGTTTACAGCTATACATTTCCCTATAAGCACTGCGTTAAATAATCTGAAAGTATTTTCTAATTTTTCTTGTTATTTCTTCTTTGACTCACTGGTTATTTAAGAGTATGCTATTCAATTTCCACATATTTGTGAATTTCCCAAATTTCTTTCTGTTACTGATTCGTATCTTCACTCCATTAAGGTTAGAGAACATACTTTGTATGACTTAAATTCTTTCATTTATTGAGAATTGTTTTACGAAATAGCATATGGTCTATCTTGGAAAATGTTCTTATGTATTTAAAAAAGAATGTGCATTCCACAGTTGAGAGAAGACTTTTATAAATATATATTAGATTAAAGTAGGTTGAC
Source organism: Cacajao melanocephalus (assembly GCA_963573385.1). Lineage (NCBI taxonomy): Eukaryota > Metazoa > Chordata > Mammalia > Primates > Pitheciidae > Cacajao > Cacajao melanocephalus. Next base: position 13,192 of record CAUYLG010053159.1, read on the forward strand.
TGTGTTTTTCATGCTTCCTCTATCCTTACTTATTTTCATCTATTTGTTCTATCAGTTTCTTGAAGGAGGGTGACAAAATGTCCAATTATAATTGTGGATTTGTCTACTTCTCTTTTCAGTTTGGCAATTGTTAATTCATTTATTTGGAAGCTCTGTCACTGGGTGCATATACATTTAGGATTATTATGTCTTCTTGAAGAACTGATCCCTACAGATCATTATGTAAGGCTCTTCTTTATCTCTGGCAATACTCCTAGTTCTACAGTTGACTTTGTCTGATATTAATGTGGCCGCTCCAGCTTTCTTATGTTTAATATTTGCATGGCATATTTTTATATTTAACTTAACTTCCTTGTTGACAATATATAGTTAGGCTTTGTTTTTTTAAACAAGTCTGAAAATCTCTATTTATTTATTTGAGACGGCGTCTTGCTCTGTTGCCTAGGCTAGAGTGCGGTGGCATGATCTCCGCTCACTGTAACCTCTACTCCTTGGGTTCAAGCGATTCTCCCACCTCAGTCTCCCACTGAGTAGCTGGGCTTATAGGTGTGTGCCACCATGCCTGGCTAATTTTTATATTTTTAGTAGAGATGGGGTTTCACCATATTGGTCAGGCTGGTCTCAAACACCTGACCTCAACTGATTCCCCTCCTGCCCACCCCCCAACCCATAGCCTTGGCCTCCCAAAGTGCTGGGATTACAGGTGTGAGCCACCACACCTGGCCTCTTTTAATTGCAGTGTCTGGACCATTTATATTTAATGTAATTAGCAGTACAACTGGGTTTAAATCTACTATGTTGCTATTTGTTTTCTATTTGTCACATCTCTTCTTTGGTCCCTTTTCCATGCCTTCTTTTGGCTCAGTTGCGTTTTTTTTTTTTTTTTTTTAAGATGGGGTTTCGCTCTGTCAACCAGGCTAGGGGCAGTGGCAGGAACACAGTTCACCGCAGCCTTGGCTTCCTGGGCTTAAGTAATCCTGCTGCCTCAGCCTTCCAAGTAGCTGGGACTACAGGCATGTGCTACCAGACATGGCCAATTTTTTTTTTTTTTTTTTTCAGAGACAGGGTCTCACCATGTTGCCCAGGCTGGTCTCAAACTCCTGGGCTCAACTGATCTTCCTACCTCAGCCTCCTAAAGTGCTGGGATTACAGGCCTGGACCACCACACCCAGGGTATCTTTAAAAGATTTTACCACCATTATTGGCTTATTAGCTCTACCTCTATTTTTTCAGTGGTTGCTCACTGGCAAACTATGGCTCATGGGCCAAATCTTGTCTGATGTGTGTTTCTGCAAACAGTTTCATTGAAATAATGCCACCACCCATGTGTTTACTTATTATCTATGGCTGCTTTCATAACGTAACAGCAGAGTTGGGTAGCTGTAATAAAAACCATATAGCCGGCCTGGCACGGTGGTTCATGACTGTAATACCAGCATTTTGGTAGGCCGAGGTGGGCAGATCACAAGGTCAGGAGATTGAGACCATCCTGGCCAACATGGTGAAACCCCATTTCTAAAAAATAAAATAAAATAAAATAAAAACTAAAAATAAAACTATATACCCTACAAAGCCTGAAATATTTATCATCTGAACCTTGACAGAAAAAATTTGCTGATCACTGCTCTATGGTTTAAGTTTAAAAATTAAGATCTTGTAACAAAATTGCTTAATTGTACTCCAAATATAAAGTGGCTCAAATACTGAGTTAAAAAGTTTATCCTCAGGAGATACAAAAGTAAATTCCTCAGATAATTACTCACATTGTTTTCTTGTTTCTTGTTGTTCTTCAAGAGTGTGATGATACAATTATGAATAAAAAAAGCAAGGGTAAGCACTCCAGTCAGCTGTGGAAACTGAAGTCTTATCTCTAGGAGAAAAATGAAAACAAAAACATTAAAACTGACAATTAGAAAATGAATATTAGTAACCAAAAGTTGATTAGTAAAAATCAGTTGTCACTGTTTTGTCCAGGGAATAAGAATATTAAAATGTCTTTACAAAGTTCCTCAAGCCTAGCATTATACTTGGGCAAAGCACCCAAAAAGGGGAAAAAGTATACTATGGCTGGGCTCAGTGGCTTACGCCTGTACCATAGCACTTTGGGAGGCCAAGGTGGGCGGATCACCTGAGGTCAAGAGTTTGAGACCAGCCTGGCCAACATAGCAAAACCTTGTCTCTACTAAAAATACAAAAATTAGCTGAGCGTGGTGTCAGGTACCTGAAATCCCAGCTACTTGGGAGGCTGAGGCAGGAGAATCACTTGAACCTGGGAGGCAGAGGTTTCAGTAAGTTGAGATGGTACCACTGCACTCCAGCCTGGGCAACGGAGTAAGACTCCACCTTGAAAAAAAAAAAGTATACTCTGTGCAGGCACTTTATATCAATTATTCCTATTTGAGGTCATACAACTGGTATGGGGAAGGGCAGGATTCAAATTTAGGGTCTGTCTGACTTTAAAGTCCTTCATTTTTTTAACACTTGAATTTGCCAGAAAAGTACCTCTAAAAAAGGAAATATGAAAGGGAAATATGTCAGTGTCACTCTTCACTGACAAATCTAAAAAACATTTTAAATTATTAGAAATAAATGTCTACCTGCAGGGAATTCATTAAATTGAGATACAGTTGTACAGCGGTATATGGTATCTAAAAATTATGTTGTAGAGGCAGTTTCTTTTTTTTTTCCCCATGACTGAAATAGCATACATACTGTGATTTTATTTTTATTTTTATTGTTTTATTTTTTTTGAGATAGGGTCTCACTCTGTCACCCAGGCTGGAATGCAGTGACACAAACATGGCTGACTACAGCCCCAACTTTCTGGACTCAAGTGATATTTCTAACTCAGCTTCTCTGGTAGCTAGGATTACAGGTGCATGCCACCACACCCAGCCAAGCTTAAAAAAATATTTTTGGAGAGACAGGGTCTCGCCATGTTGTCCAGGCTGGTCTTGAATTCCTGGGCTCAAGTAATCCTCTCGCCACAGCCTTCCAAAGTGCTAGGATTTCAGGCATGAGCCACTGTCCCCAGCCTACTTTTATTTTTTAAATATGTAGGTGTGTATAGATGTGTATATGCAAAGAAAAAAGACTGGAGGGGTATCCACAAAAATATAAATAGTGGTTATGTCAGGTTATGCAATTTATTTTAAATTAACCACTTACCTATAATCTCTAAATGTTCTGCAATAAACACATAAGTTACTTTAAAGTGAGAATAAAATAACATTGCAAAAGCACTGCCAATTTCTGTTTTGAGGACTGCTAATAGAAGGAAAAAAATGATTTTATGTAGAATAAAACCATGATTTACTTGAAAATACTGCTGGTCTAGGCAAACCCATTTCAGGGGATTCCTTAGTGTAAAAAGTAGAAATTTATAAAAAGTCCACTGACTCTGCTATATTATTTTAGGAAACAAAGAGAAAACAAGAATCAAGCACTAGCTCTAAAATAAAATAAATAAATCAAAATAAAATAAGATCTACGAGTTTTCAATATGCTCTTTTCAATTTAGCTGAATTTCCTCTCTCTCAGATTTCTATTACTTAGTTAAAATACCCTGCAAAGCAATTTGTTAGCTAATCCTTTTCTATCTTTTCTAATTAAGGCAAGTAAGACCACTGTTAGGTTTCTAACTTGTCATATTACAGGGGATAAATAGCTTTTTCCCCACTAACTAACAAAAGCTATCTTTCTGAGAAAATTTCTTGAAAACCTGAGATTCTTTTTAACAGCACTATTGAAAAATAATTCATTTCACCCTCTTAAAGTGTATAACTAAATAGTTTTTAACTGAATAGTATATACACAGAGTTGTACAACCATAACCACAACACTTCATTCCTTTTTTATTGTTGAATAATATCCCACTGTACAGATATACCACATTTTGGCCAGGCATGGTGGCTCATACCTGTAATCCCATCACTTTAGAGGAAGCTGAGGCAGACGGATCACCTGAGGTCAGGAGTTTGAGACCAGCCTGGCCAACATGGTGAAACCCTATCTCTACTAAAAATATAAAATTAGCTGGGCATGGTGGTGTGCACCTGTAATCCCAGCTACTCGGAAGGCTGAGGCAGGAGAATCACTTGAACCTGGAAGGCAGAGGTGGCAGTGAGTTGAGACTACGCCACTGCACTCCAGCCTGGGTGACAAAGTGAGACTCTGTCTCAAAAAAAAAGAAAGATACACTACATTTTATTTATCCATTCATTAGTGATAGACACTGGGCTGTTTCCACTTTCAGGCTATTATGAATAATGCTGCTATAAACATGCATGTACAAGTTTTTGTGTGGAAAAGATACTTTTTAAAAGATCACAGACATTAACACCATGATTGTTGCATAATATATTAAATAATAGATTCCTTCACAAAATGGTTTTAAAGAAGCTCCAAACTTCTGATCATTTTCAAACTGCTTACTTTATTCCTTTGAAAAGGCATATCAAGAAAGAATGTAAGCAGGAAGAAGATAATTGCATTACATATATCTGAGAAAGGAATCTTATCTGGAATGTATAAAGAACTCCTGTAAATCAATAAGAAAAAAACCAGACAGTTAAATAGAAAAATAGAAGAAGCACTTCACAAAAGATGAAATCCAAATGGCCAACGAACGCATGAAAAGTTGCTAACTGGACAGCATGGGGAGAAATGCCAGATATAGGTGATGGGGAGGAAGGCAGCAAATCACACTGCCATGTGTGTACCTATGCAACAATCTTGCATGTTCTTCACATGTACCCCAAAACCTAAAATG
>CAUYLG010053160.1:0-86901 GCA_963573385.1 Cacajao melanocephalus
CCCCCCCCCCCTCAGCCCAACAAAAACTTTTTAAATTTAAATTTTTTTTCACCACTTATTTTTTTTCCGTTCTTAAAAAATTTTTTTTTTTTTTTTTTTTTTTTTTTTTTTTTTTTTTTTTTTTTTTTTTTTTTTACTATTTTTAAATGGGATCTCCTAAAAAGTACACACTTCTAGTAATTTGGTACATATCTTAGGAAGAGTATCCATTTTGGTATATTGTTCTTTTATCTAGTAAACATACTGCTTTCTTCCTATATCTGATTTAACTCTGGGGTCTCTTCAGTTTTCTGTGGAGATTATAATATTGATGATAAATAATAATTGCTCTAAGATCATAGAGAAAATGAATTGGTGATGAAGGCATCCTTGTCTAGAGGAAAAATTTAAAGGAAATGTTCTTTAATTTTGCTATTTAATATAATGTGATCTATAGTTTTTTTGTTTTTTGTTTTTTTTTGGTGGACACCTTTTATCAGGTTAATGGCATTCCCTTCTGTTCCTAGGGAGGTGAAATGTTTTTTAATTTATTTTTTTTAAACCATGAATAAGTGTTGAATATTATCAGAATTGTCCAGCATCTATTGAAATGATTATCTGTTTAAATTTTTTTATCCTTTCCCAAAGATTATTTTTTTGGAAATTAAATTAATAGATTTTTCTAGGGCCAAATCATCTTTGCATTACAGGATAAATCTTATTTGGTAACACCATTTAATTATAATCATTATTGTTGCTACTATTATAATTTTCCACACTGATGGATTCAGTTTTGTTAAGAATTTTGAGAGCCTCATTAATTTTCCTTTTCCATACAGCCTATATTTACTTTTGGTATCAGAGTCATTCTAGCCTGATAAAACTCTCCCCCTCTCCCCTTCCCCTAATTTTCCTGTTTCCTCCTCCTGCTTTTCCTTCTTTCTCTTCCACCCTCTTTTAAAATTCCCTGGAACTCTCTGTGAGGTATGGATTATTAGAGTTTCTTTATTTTTTCAAGTTTTGTGAAGATTGGGTAATGAGTCCATGAGTCAACAATCAAAAGACAAATAACCCAATGTGAAAATGGACAAAGGAGTTGGAAAGAAATTTCTCCAAAGAAGACACATACAAATGACCAATAAGCACATGAAAGGATACTGAATGTCATTAGCCATCAGGAAAATGTGAATAAAATTCATGAGACATCACTTTACATCCTCTACCATGGCTATAAACAAAGGATAATAGTGTTGGAGAGGCTGTGGAGAAATTAGAACACTCATACATTGCTGGTGGGAATGTAAAATGGTGCAGCTGCTTTGGAAACTAGCTTGGCAGTTCCTCAAAATGTTAAACAGAGTTACTATAGGACTCAGCAATTCCACTGTTTAGGTATATACCTAGAGGAAATGAAAACATATGCCCACACAAAAAGTTATACATGAATGTTTACATGTTTACAACAGCATTATTTATAGTAGCCAAAGAACAGAAACAACCCAAATGCTCATTAATTGACAAATGGATAATAAAATGTGGTACATGAAGACAATGGAATATTATCTGGAAATAAGGAATGAAGTACCAATACATGCTACAACATGGACAACACTTGAAGACATTATGCTAAATGAAAGAAATCAGAGAAAGGGCTACATATTATATGATTCCATTTATATTAAGTGTCCAGAATAGGCAATTCTATGGAGATAGAAAGCACATTATTGGTTGCCTCTGAGTGGAGAATGAGGAGTGAATGTTAATAGGTACTTTTTGGGGGTAAAGAAATTGTTCTAAGAGGATGGTGATGGTTACATAACTGTGCATATGCTAAAAACAAATTCAACACTTGGGTAAATTTTATATCTCAAGGAATATGTTTAAAATTTGGACCTATGTTTATGCAGGAGTAAAATTTTTTTCAACTACTGATTCAATCTATTTAATTGTTCAAGATTCCATGGATAGTTGAATTTTATTAAAAGTTTATTTTAGGACATTGATCACTTTATGTCAATAAATTTGAAAGCAGATAAAATTCTTCATGGTAAAGTAATCCTATTAGTTTGAAAATCTATTGTATCCTTAGTTATATAGTCTTTTTTATTCCTAGGCTTATTGATTTATGTCTCCACTGTTTTTCATTCATCTAACCAAACTGCTTTGTTGATCCTGTATTGATTTGTTATCTTTTATTAGACTTTGATTTATTTTATTTTGTTTTCTTGTTCTGTTTTAGTTGGGTACTTTGAACATTTATTTACATTTTTCTTCATTGCTAGAATGCCCATTAAAATTATTGATCTCCTTCCATGTAATGCTTTCTTTCCATCTTATAATTTTGATACTTTTGAGACATCAAGTTCTATATTTTTAAAATTTTCTTATAATTACTTTTTGATGGATAGATTTTTATAATTATATTTTGTTCACTTTTAAGAAAAATTTCAAATAAATAGAAAAAGTAAAAGAAAATTAAAACTTAGCATCAACAGATGTTAATATTTTTACTTCACATATATTTTTTTTCCAAATTGTGTGGTAACTATCTTGATACTTCAACCCAAAATATTTGAGCATCTGTCTTTTAAAAATAAGGACTACTTTCTTTATAACCACAGTATCACTTTTATCCCTAGAAAAAATAATGAAAATTCCATTATATTCGCTAATACAAGTCTTATTTAAGTTTCTCTAATCCAAAATGTCTTTTATAGCTGCTTATTTTGCATTGATGAGTAATCCCATTAGTTGCATTTAATTGTCATGTCTCTTTTAATCGACAATAGTCCCTTTACTTTTTTCCATCTATGGACATTGACTTTTTGAAGACATCTAGAAAGTTCCATATTCTGCTTATGCCTCATGGTTTCCTTGTGGTGTCATTTACCTGTTTCTCTATTATCATTATTTCCTGTAAGGTGGAAATTACAGTAAAGGCCTTGCTTAGACTCAGATTAAACATGTTTTCTACAAAAATATGTTGCAAAAATCTTTTTATACAGCATCACATAGAGAGAAGCATATCAGGTGATTTCTCCCTTATATAATAGTTTACTCCTTTGCAGTTAACAAAAAATTAGGAGGCAGTATTTGTAATTCGAATAATCTATTTTTACCAGTGGAGGGTGTCCAGGTTCTTGGCATCTTGGACAAGAACTGGACAAAATGCACAAACAAAGCAAGGAAAGAATGAAGCAACAAAAGCAGATATTTATTAAAAACGAAAGTACAGTCCCCAGGGTGGAGTAGGTCCAAGAATAGGGGTTCAAGAGCCCCAGTACAGAATTTTCTGTGGTTTACCCTCTGGAGTTTTCCCACTGGTTACTTTGTGTACATCCTATGTAAATGGAGTAGTGAGCATAATCAGTTGGAGGGAAGCAACCAATAAGGCTGAAGTGACGTTATAAAGGTTACATCCTATGCAAGTATCTGATTGGTTGTGGAAAGTAACCAATCAAAGATACTTTCAGTTTTCCATCTACCTCGAAGAAAGTAGGGGGTGCTTTGCAAAGGGAGTGGCCTCCAGTCCTTTTGTTACTTAGGTGCGGAAAGTTAGGGCTTTCCAGTTTGACTTTGTTCTAGGAAGCCAGCATGAATTGACCTTAGGTTCCCTGCCTCTAGACCCTGTTCGCCCACCTCATTATTGTCCATCAAACGTTTACTTAATGGCTTTAGCATCTATTGGTGATGTTTATTTGTATCAGTTATTTCACTGGGTATGCAAAATGATGATACTTCCGAAGCTTCCTCTTCTCCAATGGAAAAGTTCCATACTCTCACTATTAAAACATGAGACTAAGTTCTTCGTTTTTTAACAATGTCCTTATTAAGGTTTAGTTTATGTACAATAAAATTCACCCGTTTTTGAGTCACAGTTGGATTATAACAAAACATAGTTTGGCAACCACCACCACAATCATGGTACGATCGTCTATTCAACATCTCATTTTGGTTGGCAAACATTAATACCTATAATAACCACCACCTCAAACATTTGTATGGTACTTAAGAAAAGCCAGGAACTATTCTAAGAGCTTTACATAAATTATTTTTAAAATTTAACTTAATAGGCATTCCAATCTTAACCTGTAAAAGCCTGAACTTGATTCTTCCACCACAATTAGCTCCACCTGTAGTCTTTCTCATTTCAACTAGTAGCAACTTCATCCTTCTGGTTGGTAGGGCCAAATGCTTGGAGTTCTTTACTCCTTCTTTCCTTTCAAGCCACTCACCCTGATCAAATACTGTTGGCTCTAAATTCAAAGCAATTCAAAATTGCCACCAATTCTTATTATCTTTCTTGCTATCACCCTCTCCAAGTCATCATCTCCTACCTAAATTCTTGGACTAACCTAATAACAGATCTCCCTGCTTCCTCCTCTGCTCCTATAATTAATTCTCAACATGGCAGCCAGAGTGATCCATTAAACAAAAGTCAGCTCATCATGTCACTCCCTCTGTGTCTTGTGTGTCCTCCCCTATCACTTGGAGTAAAATCCCAAGTCCTTTAATTGGCCTGTTAGGTCCCACCCAGTGATCTGTCTTCTAAGCCCACTCTCATTAACTCTCCCCTCACTGTGTTCCATTCCCAAGGCTTCATTAATGTTCCTAGACCTTGCCAGGTGCAGTTATATTTAAGGGCCACTTACACCTGCTTTTCCCATTTCTTGGGAGCATCTTCCCAGATACTTGTATGGCTTGCCTGCTCCCACACCTCCTTTAATCATTCATTCAGGCTCAGCATTCTCACTGAGATTTTCACTGAGCACTCTTGTATTTAAACTTGTATACCACACAGGCCACTCTGCTTTATTTTTCTCTATTGCACTGATTACCATCTAACAGAGAGTATAATTTCCTTGTGTATTCTCTTCTAACTTCTGTCTTCTCCTCCAGACTGTAAGCGCCACAAGGTTAAAAATTTTTGTTTGATTTTTCATTCATATATTCCAACACTGACACATAGTAATTGTTCAATGAATAATTGAGAAAACATGCTGGGATATATTTTTGAGTTAGAACCAAGGAATTAAAAAATTGGAGGTGGCCTGAAAATTTAGGCTGTAAGTTAGCTGCGATGCAACTGAGACCACTAAGCTAGGAAATAACACAGTAGAACATATCAATTTCTTGTGCAGGATGGTGCCAGAAGACCAGTGGCTGACACTTAGCTCAACTCTTTTCTTCCTGGACAACAGCAATTTCCTGGACAATGTTAGTTAAATTAGTTACCAGCATGATATTTCATTCTGGAGGACAGAACCCTTTTTGAAATATTCATTTCTTGGCACCATGTTAATTTTAGCAAAATTTTTATTTAATACTGATAAACACATTAAATAAATAATCAATGAAAAACTCCAAACTTTTAAATATTCATAAAAATATTGTAAAATCTGACCAGTAGGTGTCCTTGACATACATGATTTACTTACTGGGAAAGTAACACTTGAACTCCACTTTGCCTCAGCTATAAAGTCACCATGATGTATGTAGTTTTAATTCTGACCTGTAAATCAAAATTTCAAACCATCGGTATTCATAGAGTGCCCATAGTTGCCTAGTGCTGTTGTAAGCACCACTGGACTATAAAATAAGTGGAAAACACAGTCTCTGCCTAGATAAGTGAGTGCTTAATGTGGCTTGCACACATTTCTCAAGTACAGCATAAAGCAAAAGAATGATTTGAGCCCTAATTTAGAATTTTATTCAATTTTCACAGTACGTTATATTTGTTTTTGCTTAGCTCTTATACCTATCTGAATAAATGGCTTAAAAAATTTTTTCAGCTTTTCCACTGGTGATTTGTTTATCCAACAAATTATTTCCCAAACAAATACTGTCATTCAGGATAATTGGACATTTCCCAGCACTTGAGAAGAATGTATAAAACCAGGCATAATCCCATTGGTTGTGTTCTTTCATGCCTTAAGACTTTTTTATATGTCTCTAGGACTACTGTCATTTATATTATACTTAAGAAAACAATTTTCGAGGTAATCTTTGTGAATCAGCAGTACAAATATATATGATTGTATTAAAGTGGCATTTTTTTGAATAGTTCAAAGTATATTATTGAAAGGAGCATCCCATTTCATCTACAGATGAAGCAATTTGTTTGAAAAATAATTCAATTTTTGAATTCATTATTTTCTAATAAGATAGCATTTCTTGAAGAATAGTATTTTCATGAGAAAATGAAAAAAAAAATTATGAGCATCCTTTAAATTAAAAATGGGGCTAAGCGGAGTTCAGCGTTTTCTTGCCCAAAGCAGATTTCCTTTTATCTCTGGAAATGCCAACAGGAGGCCAAGGGCCAAGATTCCTGGCCAATTACATGGCCCTTCTCCCCTCAAGAGCTTTATTCCCAAATGCACTTGGGAACCAACTTCTTACTCCAGACAAATGGCTGTTAGTTCCAGCTTTTACCTGCCAATTATATGATACTTTGGATATCTGTGCCAGTCTCTGGGTCACCCCCATGATAAGATTAAGGGACCTGTTTGTTTAGTTCGTTAGCAGAAATTTGTTCCATCTAGACAGAGCTGAGGTTGGGAGTGGGGGAGTGAAGGGAACCAGGGACCGGCGGGAATAGATTTTTTTTTTCTTACAAGGAAATGAAAGCACTATTTCCCCTTCTGGATCCCTGCTTCCCTTTTCATTTCCTCCGTTAGGGGCAGACAATAGAAGCCTCTAGGCCCCCTCTCAGGACGCCCGGTCCCCGTCGTCCCCTCACCGCCTCCTCCCTTCCCCGCCCCTCACTCTCCAGCTTCTCCAACTCCAGCTCCAGGCGGAGATTTGTCAGAACCGTTCGGTTGAGACTGATTATGATTGCAGCAGATGGGCTGGATTTGACAGCGCCGATCCTAAGCAGCTTCTGATGGGGGGGCCCGTGGGGGGGAGGGGAGGGGGATTGGGTAGGGGGTGGGAATCAATGGGCCCCAGCCTCCTCTTCAGAGCACATGCCTAGCAGCCCGCCTGGCGCTCCCAGGCAGCTCTTTAACAAGCACCTCCAGGAGGAAAGTGGCACTGCCCACCCGAGAAGCCTCCCTGAGCGCTGGTGGCTGGTGAAACGTCCCGCGGCGAAGAGGGCGCGGGACACTTGGAGGCAGGCGCAGGGGGACTGGCGGCGGAACACAACAAAGCGGAGGAGCGCGAGGTGCCCGGGCTGCGGTGCGCGCGTGGCCCAGGCTGCCTCCGCGCTCTGGACATGGCAAGTTTGGCAACTCGCGGCTCTGCAGCCAGAGCCTTGCTTCCCCCGAAGTGAAGGCTCTGCAGGGTCAGCCCCTGGGGGCGCAGAGCCCACACCGTTCCCCGGCCCGCCACAGCATGCTCCACCGAAGGCCAGGTAAGGAGACGCCAGCCCACTCCCCGCCCAGGCGCGTCCCCCGCGCGCCGCCACCCTGGCCCCAGCCCTTCAGCGCGTGGCTCCCACTACCCTTTCTATCCCAGTCCCGCAGACTGCATGCTTCCGTGCCTCCCGCCTGGTCTCCTCTGCTGCTCTCTGCCCTCAGACTATATGCCTCCCTCAGGGTCCTGCGTCCTTTCGTCCTTACCATAGCCCAACGGAAGGGGGAGAAGTTTTGGGAGGTGGCACTTTAGGGGCTCTCCCTTCCTTTAAAGCCTGTGCCAGGACACCTGAGGCGGGACGGCGGGTGGGAGTTGATCCGTGTGTGCGCATCTTTCCCTGTGTGTGTATCCCCGCCCAACTCCCACGTAGCCGGAGCCCCGCACCACACGCGAGCGCACACGCCCTCCTCTCCACCTGTGGGGCCTCGCTTTTGTGTGGGTAGCACAAATGAAAACACGCACAAGTTCAGAAACACTTCCACGTTGGCCTCTTCCAGAGATTCCTGAACGGTGGGGGTGGAAGGGGGCTGCAGGGGAGGAGCAGATCTTGAGTTCGGCGGTCCACCCAAGCCCAGGACCAGAGCCTCTCCTGCCGCTTGGCCTTGACTCCAGTGTCTAGGAGCCATTGGAGTGGCGCCTTCCTAGGGGCCCGGAGGCCGCTGGGTTTGGCAGGGGCATAGCTATGCCACTAGGAAAACTCCCTCCCGGCTCCCCTGCCAGGTCAGTGGCCTGGGCCACCCCCTGGCCCGGCCCCAACAGGGCACGCCTGTCCCCACCTAACACCAGGATCCTTCTTCCCCCATGCCCCGCACTGCCTCCCTTGTGCCTGTTGGGGAGATCCCTGACCTTGTCTGCCCAGCTCCAGGCCACTCGCCTAGGCGGCCTCTCCCTTGCTGCCACTTCCCGCCCAGCTTACCGGGAGCCTGTGCCCTGTTGCTACTGGCAACTGCCTGTGCCTAAAGCTCAGCCCCCAAACTGGCTTAATGCTGATTGATGGGCAGAAATAGGATATATTCTGGAACGGAGCGGAGCGCTGGTGCAAGGCCCTCTCTGCTGCTGAGTCCTGCAGACCTCCAGGGTGACAGGCCTTCCTCCTCCTCTCCTTTTGGCCCCACCCCACCCCACCCTACCCTACCCCTTAGAGAAAAAGGGCTGTTAGGATATCCTCATCTCAGGTTAAGTGCTGAGCCAGGAAACCAGTGTTCGCCTTCTTGCTGAGTAACGGGCAGCCACCCCGGAATTTCTCTTCTCATCCTTGAGGCTTCTGAGTCTGATGAATGAGGTCCCTGTTCCTGTCCTCTACCACTTCCCTTTTTATTTTCATCCCCACCAACTTGTTCACTCCTCCCTATACACAGGTGCCTAAAATAGACCACCCCTCTAGTAACCAGAACTATTCCTGCAAATGCTTACAAGAGCATTTTCCAGAAATAAATCATTTCATATCAATATCCCTTCCCTCAGTCGTTTCCCGGCTTCATGCCACCTCCCTCCTAAGACACAGAATTGGTCATTTCCACCACTTTAAAGACACAGTCCAGATAAAAAGCCTGCATTTATAATATTTTTTGCAGGAGTAGCTTTTGCCTACTGTGCGTGGTGTGTGTGTGTTTTGTTTTTTGTTTTTGTTTTGTTTGTGTGGTTGGTTTTTTATCTGGTACTGCCTCTCAAACTGCAGCCTCTCTTCCCTTTTCTGGGGTGGTAGCCTCCTTCTCTAAGCCATCCTGAACTAACATTTTCTGGACTAATAAATGTATGCACCTGTCTGTACTCCTTCTCCTCCCAAGTCTGACTGTAAAGGACCAGATTTCATTATCAAATAAATTCTCTTTAGAAGAACTTTGTTCTGTAGCATTTCTCCCCAGCACCCCAGTATTTTTGGCAGAGTGTTTTCATTATTTAAATTGTCATGCTTAGCTTCTTTTTGCCTATGGACTTTACTTTGGAAAACCATGTGATGTTTCTGAGTCATTGATTTATTCCTCCAAAGAAAACTTCCTTGAGAGGCTCTCATATGTTGGGCACCATTGTAGGCCCTAAGGATGGGAATGGAGGAAAGACAAGGCCCAAATGCGTTTCAGCATTTTAAGGCCCCCATTGCAGCTGGTTTATGGTTATTGCTATGATGGTTAATGTTATAACAGCACACTCCATTTGACTAGGACTTTACAGTTTACAAAAGGCTTTCAAAGACATTATCTCCTTTAATCCCAGCAGCAGGAATTTTAAATAGTAAGGATTCCACCAAAAGGCCAGTAATGCTCACCAATCCTGCTTAACCAAAAAGAAAAATATTGCAAATCATCCCAACAGCTGATGGAGCTTTAAAACACAGAATAAACAATTCATAAGAAGCTTCTGAAGCTTAGTTACTTGAATGTAACTTGGAGAAGATACGTGAGCTGCACGTAACATGTATATTACCAGGAAGGTGTCCTGGAGAGAAACTCCATCCTGGGGCTTCAGTGGCCTGGTGAACTGCTGGAGGTGGAGGCTTTCCAGGGCTCTGGACTATTGCCTTATCCTAGGATCTAAAATGGGATGAAAGTGTTAGCACAAAGTTGCTTGGGAGACTAGCAAATTAAGCAAAATGAGTAGGCAATGATGTTACTTTCTTTAGCTACAAAGCATTCTTGAGATATCCACAAGTTTCTAGCATATATTTACTTGAGAAATGAAGCAATTTTCTGTACTTAGAATATAAAAGAAAAAGAGTTTGTGTGCCTTATGTGAGCCATAATGAAGACAATCAAGGTTTTGGTCATTTTTTACCCATTACTTTGAAAACCAGTCATATCTCACGTGGATAAATGGCAGTTTCTCTTTTTTAAAATAATTGTTAGGAAGGATGTACAGAAGGCCTTGGTGTAGATTTCCTTTCTCTGCTCCTTGAATATGGAGGGTAGCCCTTCTGACTTAGTAGTTGTGAATATCATCCATGACTTTCCTACAGAAAAGTGTTTTTATAATGCTAGCTGATAGTTATAAATTTTGGGTTGCATTTCAGATATCATGCTGATCTTATGTATCATTTTGAAAAGTTTTATTCAAAGAAGTTTTATAAGCAAGTGGTATATGGTAGGGAGATTATTATGGCTGGGGGCTGGCTTTGGGTATGACTAAATAACCGGTAAGCCAGGGAGATAATCCTAGGGCAAGTTCTGTTATAAGGAAGGTTCAAGATGCCTAGGGGAGCTTTTTATTGTTTAACACCATGAAGGTTGGTGGTAAGTTTTAAACATATAGAGTTTTTTCTTACAGAGTTTGTTTATTCAAGCCTGTGACTCCATATTTGGCATTCCTGGGTATTATTTTCATTCCTAAATATTACAGCATTTTATTTCAGAGCTAACCTAAATCTCTAGGTTGATTATACGTCAATGAAAAGCACATAATACAAACAATATAGATCTATTTGGGAAGTTAGATTGGGCATAGTGGGGTGGGTGAGCCCTCTTCTGGCAGGGGACGTCAGCAGCTTCCGGTTTTCAAATGAAGTTGAGAGAGAGGTGAGGTTGATTCCAGCCTTAGGCATACTCCTCAAATTTTTCTATAAAACATGAGAGACTTGAGCAGAGAAAGTTATGAGCACTGTGCTGATGGCCAACATCATCCTGGCGCAGGGGTGTCAGTCTTCTTTGTAGCCCCCTAATCGGGGGCCCTATTATTTATGTCATCACCCATTAAATAATTGACAACAGGCTTGGTTAGCTCTGAACAAAAATGCTATAATAAATATTGGAGAACAAACCTTCCTGCTTTTTGTGTGGGACTGTGCCATTTCATTCTTAACTGATACCTTGTTCCTTTAAAACATCTGATATATAGTTTTCTCCTTTGGGTTGCTGTAGGTGAATGAGAATGTGGGTGGGTGAGACTTTCTTGCTGTAGGGTAGTAGTGCAGTATTGCTGCTGAAGGCTGCTGCCCCAGACTGGGATTGCTTCCTGGGTATTACACCCTTCCATCCTCTTTCTCCTAGTAAACACTGTTTTCACATGGCCTTCCTCTCAGAGAGTAGGTGGCATTGGATTAAATAAACTGTCTCTGTGAACATGTTACTCATCTAAGACATGAACATAACCTACAAAGTGCTTTAAGAAGCATGCTAGTACCTAGATTTCTGGATACTGTAGCAGGTGGAAAGAGCTTAGAGAAAGAGAGAGAAGCTAATCATTTTATGTTGTATTGAAAGTGTTGAACATAAGTCATAGTACTTGCTGCTTTATGTAAAACTATGGCCTCTAAATAGATGGCAATTTGTGAACTCAGAGTGTTGTTAAGACCACATGTTATGTAGGATTACTCCTTCGAACTTGGGAGTATGTAGACCTGAACTCAAAGCCTGGTTCTCTTATTTATTATTGATGTGATTTGCATCCAGGTAAAATGAATCTCTCTAACATGTTTCATCATTTATAAAAATTTAAAAATGTACATTTATAAAACGTTAAGAATAAAATCTAACACATATTAGGGCATGAGACAATGATCCACATACAAGAAAGCCAACAAATGTTAGCAGCTATGGTCTTTTAATATAATTTTTATATCACTTAGGACTGGATGAGACTGGCTTTTTCACATTAACCTTGTCTCTCAACCTCCTCCCTGCACCTCACAGAGAACAACCATTAATAGGGAGGTTATAATCTGAAGCAATTACATTGGCATTCCTGGGTATTATTTTCCTTCCTAAATATGATAGCATTTTAGTTGAGAGCTAGCCTAAATCTCCGGGTTATTAGAGATTACTGTAGCTACTTTCAGAGGGAGTGTTGCCCTCCACAAGTATGATGGGAGATGATACCTATTCTTTCCTTGAGATACAAACAGGTCAGTTCATGAGATAAACCAGTTTACTCTAAAGATTAGCTTCTACATTTCAGTTAACATTAAATTCATCAAATGCTTGTAAAAGTCACTGTGCTTGGTCTGCAAGGGATGCAAAGATGAAAAACATAGTCTTATTCTCAGCTGGAAGAGGAGTTTTTATGATAAGAAATAATAAT
The DNA here is from genome assembly GCA_963573385.1 of Cacajao melanocephalus. Taxonomy (NCBI): domain Eukaryota; kingdom Metazoa; phylum Chordata; class Mammalia; order Primates; family Pitheciidae; genus Cacajao; species Cacajao melanocephalus. Next base: position 12,343 of record CAUYLG010053160.1, read on the forward strand.
AGCCTAATAGTAAGGAATGTCATCGTCATAAACGATGTCACTTATTAAGCCCTCATCTTATAGTATGTTTCTGTAAGAAACATACTATATCTTTGGACTTTTTCAAAGACAGCAGTATTGATCTCTGTGAAATAGATATTTTCTCCTTTATGTAGAGAGATTATATAATAAGGTAAACTTAAGTGTCATCCTGGTGTTATGAAATAAAACACTGTGGGTTGCAAAGGAGAGAGTTATCCTATGAGATAAGCCTTCTTCAGGTGGTTTTTGCTGGTGCTTTGAATTGTTTGGAAATCTTGAAGGTGATTTATATAATAACTACAATATCCAGGGTTGTATTTGGGTTCAACAATCTCTTGACCCCCTATACTCTCTGTTCACAGCATTATAGAAATGAGAGAAAAAAGATTGGACTTTTTTCACCACACAGCAAGGAATTTATTCTTTTTCATTTCTCAGTTCTTTGCACATTTTCATTGCAAATACCTCCAGGGAAAAAATCCTCCTCACCTTCCTTGTAAGGTTCTTCCTTAAAGACCACATTATCATCAATCATTTTTCTGATTTATTTTTTTCTGTTAAGATTTAAACTACCAACATTTTTCCTAATTTAATTTGTATCAAGTTTCACATATATGCACACATGTGCCAAATGTTAAGTGTGGCATTGTAAGTAAAATAAGATGAATTAATTCAACCTACTGGCATTATAGTTAAATTCGATATATAACACACAGTTCACCTGATGCACATTTGTATCAGCTTGCCTTCTCCCAGACTATTCTTCTTTTGTTTTTCCTCTTAGTCACTTTTTTAAAACCTAAACTTGTTACAATTCTAATATTGTAGTGCAGTTCTCCTTACCTCCTCCCGAGGGACAGGTGTCTAAATTCAGCTGTCACTCACTCCACCATCTTTTCCTGTTGAGATTGTATAAAATGGACTATTTATTCAAAATTCTGGCATGGTACATTTATCATAGGAGTACTAAATTTGCCTGCATTACTGTAACATGGGAGGGGAATCATGTATGAATGTTTTGTTTCACCTATGAAATTTGATCTTTAATAAGGATGTTTTTAAGGGAGGTGTGAGTTAACTCAAGAAGGCATTGATTGATTTGTATAACCCACCCTTCATTCTGTTCCATTGGAAAGGAATTACAGCACCAAACAAGATCCAGCTAAAGCCTGCATTTTTGTGCATAGGTGGAAGGCCTCCTTTCCTGCCTTTTCCACTCATCTGTTCATTCATTGGTTTACTCAATAGATTGTTATTAGGTGCCTACCATGTGTCAGGCAATGCGTTGGACTTAGAAGAGTGATTGCCACTGGTGTTCCTTATTCTAATATTGAACATTTGGCAACAGAAAGTCATTGGTTCTCAAAAGAAATAAAAGAAACACATAAATTTGACATCTCGTGGATCTGCCCACTTATGGTTTTTGACAGCTTTTAGATGAGACTTACTTATTTTAGGCTGCCTCATCCTCATTGTGTTAATATACTTTAAAAGAATTGTTCTCTCATTTTACTAGGACTTTCAGAAGGTAGAAATATTTATGTCTCTGTACCTTATACTTTGTCCCAATTTTCCCCAAGACATTTCCAGCTGTCTTTTCTCCTCAGTTCCCAATGCCTAGTGTTTACTAAATATGTGTTGAATAAAAGTCATGTAGAAAGGAAGGAAATTTGGGGATTTACTGTATTATAAATTAGCAAATTATCTGATTTGGCATTTAACAGACCCCAAAAGACCTGTCCCTCTTTTTCTTCTCTTCCTGCGAATCATTGTGTCTACTTTAGATTAGGGAATATATCCTCCTTTTCACTGGACAGTCAATTTTAGGGCTAGGTGCATACCACAACTTTGTATCTGTGGTTTCTTGTTCAACATTTTGGCACTGGGGATGATTTTGTAGAACTTTGGAATCCTGCTGTTGCTTTGTCCTTCAGTCACTCTGGTAAATGACATTACTCTGAGAATTTTATTCTGTTTTGACATGATTTCCCTCTTCCTCTTGCTACACTGACATAGTTGGAGAAACTCATCTTATTTTCATTAAAACATACCATTTATTTAACATGCCTAGAAGATCTTATCTTAGGTTTCATGAATTCATAGGCATTAGTTATAAAATGTAATTAGTTATAAGTTATAAAATTAATTATAAAATACAAATGCCTTCAAGGAACTTAAAATTTAGGTGAAGAAAAAGAACACAAACCTATAAGATCCTCCCAAAAGACTTAATTTGGAGCTGGGAAATAGAAGAAGGAAATCAGTGGAACAGGAGATTGGAAGGTGAAGTGATGGATAAGGCTGATGTGGTTGGGATAGGCCTGCTGGGGGAGGAGGGAGAGCACTCTAGTCAGCAGAGGACTTGAGCTCAGGCAGGCACCTGGGAGAGAGGGTGGGAGGTGGAGGTAGAGCAGTAGCAGAGACCCATTAATATGGGTCATCACATGCATGCTAAGGAATTTGAACTTCACCCTTTGGAGCAGTATTGCCCAAGACCTGTCTTTCGGGAATGCCAGTTCTATTGGATATTGTAGAATTGCTAGTCAAAAGAAGTACCCATGGTTGAAAACGTGAGAAAAGCTGGGATAAAGTTTTGAAAAATGTTTATCTCCTACAGAGGTTCTCAGAGGCTTTCATACATGAATCCATATTGTTAATCTCTAAGAATTTCTCAAAATAGTTTTGATCACTGAATCTATTGTTTTTTGTTTTCTGTTTTCTTCTTTTTCTCTTTTTCCTCTTTCTTTCTCTCTCTTTTCTTTCCTTCCTTCCTTTCTCTCTCTCTTTCTTTCTTTCTCTTTCTTTCTTTTTCTTTCTTTTTCTTTCTTTTTCTTTCTCTCTCCCCTTTCTCTCTCTCTCTCTTTCTTTCTTGATAGGGTCTTGCTCTGTCGCCTAGGCTAGAATGCAGTGGCAGAATCTCAGCTCACTGCAGCCTCAACCTCCTCGGGCTCAAATAATCCTCTTACCTCAGCCTCCCTAGTGGCACCATCATGCCTGGCTAATTTTTGTATCTTTTTGTAGAGACGCGGTTTTGCCATGTTGTGCAGGCTGGTCTCAAACTCCTAAGCTCAAGCAGTCTGCCCATCTCAGCCTCCCAAAGTGCTGGCATTTCAGGTGTGAGCCACCACAACCAGCCACTGAATTTATTCTTAATAGAACATTTTGGGAGTGTTGTTCGTAGAGCCTATCTTGGGAAATGCTGTTGGAAGCCACTGACGATTTTGAGTCAGAGGTGATATTGGGTAGAGAGTTTTAAGAACATGAATCTGAAATGAATACAGAGGGTGGATTTGAGTGAGGAGCAGGGAGTGATTAGAGATGAACAGTGATTAGTGATTCAGATTTCTACACTACTTCTATGCAGTAATCAAAGACAGTGAGGAGCTCCAAGGGTATTCCAAACCCAGTGAGAGAGGGGTGTCTTTGCAGGCATGCATTGTTTTGTTTTTGTTTTTTGTTTGTTTTTGGTGGGCACTCTATAGTCCAAATGCTTTCTCAATAAAATGTACTTAAAACACAACCCAGTTAGTTCAAGCCAAAAGTCAGGTGTAAGTGGTAGTGCCCTTAGTGAATCTGTGTATTCTTTAGAGCTTAGCTTCCTGCACTGGAATGGGCTTATGTAGGCCAGATGAATGTCAACAATGCAGAAAAGATACTCTGTACCCTACAGTTGGGAAGCTGGTTCTTTGCATGGCCCAGGTGCACTTTTGCTGGTTTTCTTCATCATGAACTTTATCCGAAAGGACAGTGGGCACAGTATAAGGTTCACAGAGATGTTGCTGCCAGCTCTGTTGAGTTTATTCACTTCTATGCAAATATTTTAGTACATAATGTTGGATCCCGTCATTAGTCTCTCTGGTTTCCAAGAACCGACCTCTAGGTTTGTTCACAATCTTCACGTTCTACTTTATCTATGCACACAGTTAAGCATCTGGCCTTTCAGCCATTTATGTAAGATTACACAGAATAATGATTTTCTTTTCCCCTGATTATTTTCCATTTTTGAGAAACGTTCTTAACAATAGTTACAAAAAAGGCAGAGGAATAAAGCAATACTGTATAATGAAAAGCTGTGCTGCTTTTTCTCCAGAATTGTTTATCAGAGTAGTTATCATAAGCTTCTTAGTTTTCTTACGTATTTATGAATATAAATGCATTTAGCTGCTTAATTAATAACTCATTTATTCTCTGTATTTGCTTCTTTCCATTCTTACACCTGTTATGATTCTGTCCATGTGTCTGGGAGCTTACACATGATTGAAACTAGTAGTAGTCATTAGTGTGAATATTTTTGAATATTTTTCTCTTTTGTTGTTTGCAATTCCATGGAGTACCTGGATCCTTTTTGGTTTTGGTGATATTGCTTGTTTGCCCTTCACATGGCCTTGAAAACCTTGAGTTGTGTTTCTTTGTGCCCTTGTTTGACAGATTTCTGCCCACTAGTATCTTAATGTTAAACTAACTTGTGCTACACAGACATATCAATGTCCTTGACCGTGCTGACTACTTCAAGCTGAAAAAGTTTGTATGGAATCCTGAATTCTTCATTTGGCTGTCTACATTAGATAAAGTCACTGTATAATTGTAAAATTCCTACTTTTCTTTTGTAAACAGTGATTGTGTGCACTCCATAGGTCCTACAGTCTGTAGAGGGTAAACAGGGAAAATTATGATGTCTCCAGCCTTTTGATCTAACTATTGTTGCTGTTTGACTAGCCAAGATTGAATGGTCCTCTGTTACTGTGTGAATCTAGGAGAGAAGGTACAGAGGATGAGAGCTGCATCCAGAAAGGGCACTTACCCTTACCTGAGCACATTTATGTTAATAAGTGGCGTCTAGTGTGCTAGATTGAGACAGAAATTTCTGCTTTGCTTTAAACTATAGACTGTATATTTCTTCCATTAATTGTCCAGTGATAACTGATGAATGTGAGATAATGATATGTCTCTACTGGTTAATGTGGACACATTCATTTTCTAATTTGGTGGTTATAATATACTCAAGATATTTTACATTTATCTAATTTTTTAAATTGCAAATTGTGTATACTTGTGAGAATATTGACCTTGCTTTTTAAAATGTGGGCTTAGGATAATTTTTCAAAGATTTCTAAATGTTATTTGATAAAAATGCAAACATGAACATTATATATTATTAACATTTATAATACGACAATTATAAGCAATTTAGGAAGATTGGAACAAAGATATGCCAAATGAGCCATAATCACTCTACAGTGGTTATTTTGGGGTCACAATATTTACTAATGGGGTTGTTAATTCAAATGAAGGGTTTCTTCTAGGAGCCTAATTGTAGTTTCTATTTTTATATACTTGGTTTCAATAGAGGGGGTAAGGTTCCTATTTGTTCAATGATAATATGTCAAACAAGTGAGAATATGTCACGTAAATATAAGCATACACATTATTGTATGTATTAGTATTAGATTAGAACTGTCACCCCCAAACTAAGTGAAAAACTCAAAATTAAATTGATAAGATTATATTTCCTTAAAATTTCTAATTATTTTATCAAGCAGATTGCTTTTCTCAGGTTTAATTAACCATCATTCCTTCCACTTTGAAATGGGAATACAATGTTTATTTATATAACAGAAGATATATATGTACAGGTTTTGGGGCCTTTGGAAAAGTATAATTTTAAATCTTTAGGAGAAAGCATGTTCCTTACTACCTGTCAGTTCATACTTAGGAGTTTCCACATAATTTATTCATTAATAAGACACTTGATTTTAATTCTACAATGAAAGCATATACTAATTCTGGTCCTCCATTTCAGTTCCAATGACAGAAAGTTACATGAATTGCTGAGACTACCAGAGATACCATTTGGTTTCCAAACAGGATAAATGCTGCTGCAAGGATTCTAAGCCATGGTTGCAGAGGACTATTTTAATGCTCTTAGCTGCCACTGCCTATCCAAGGGGCAGTTTCTCTTTATGGGACATCTTGTATCTCGTTCCACTGAATAGAACAGCCATTATCTATTGTAGACCTCATTTTGTATCCATTTGCAGTAGAAGCCCTCTGTTTGTCTGTGTCAGGACTGTATTTGTACACACATTCCCTAAAGCTGTCACTCACACCCCTCCCCCAAATGAAACTAACATAAGTGAGTGGATCAATAGGGTGAGAAAATGTAGCTATTCACTAGAAAGCACAGCGCTTCTGCTTTTCATGGCTTTGCCTCCAAAAATGCTAATAAAGAAGTGATGTATTAAATAGTTGTCTTTCAGTTTATTTTATTTTGCATTTTTAAAAGAGTAATGTGTCCCAAAGCTCTAGAAACAAAACAGTATTTATAAGAGCATTTATCCTGGAAGGAGGCAGAAAATGCAAATAGTTTGGAACTGAAAACTTCTGTGGTAACTATGAAGTGAAGAACTCTCAAGTTAATTCAACAACAATTCTTCATATATCTGTAAACTTTTTCCCTTTTTTATTTCTTTTATTTTTGTTTGTAGAAGTCATTTATATCCAGTATTTTATTCTGACAACCACAGAAATCTACGAAGTTATTTTATTATTTTATAAAAGAAAACTTTTTTCAGAGTCAAATTGCTTGTTCAGTTTCACACAGCTAATGATTCAGTCTGAAGTTGAATTCAAGTTCCGGGCTCCTAATTAAAGCTCTCTTCACTGTAATACATTGCTTCCATTTTGTATTATTTGTTATATTATTTAAAATAAATGTTTAATTGGTAATATTTCTTTTTTATTCATCCCAGTTTTTCAACTCTTTAGAGACCAGTAATTCTGTGATATGCTTTATGAAAAACATAATGAAGATATTGAGCGAATGGGTGTTGCAGTCACAAAGTCATAGCTGGGTTTAAAATCCTGACCTTGGATAACTTATGTAACTTCGTCCAACCTCTTATATATTGGTGTCCTAATACCCATCTCAAATTATTATAGTGCAGATTAAATTAGATGATGCATGTGAAGGGTGAACCCCATAGTAAAGGATCAGATGATGATACATTTTCCTCCTTGTTGCTATTATCTGTTACTGCATAACAATCTCCAGACTTGGGCTTAAGAGAATATCAACTGTACTATCTCTCAGAATTCTGACAATTGATTAGACTCAGCTGGGTGGTTCTTCTGCTCCTTAGGATCTTGTCTGGAACTTCAGCTGCCTGGGGGCTCAACCTTGCTGAAGTATCCAAGATGGGTCCCTGCCATGTCTGATGCTTTGGTAGCAAACTTCAGTAGGAAGCATCAGACATGGAAAGCTGGGCTACTCTGGGGTTGCTGGATCTCTGTTTCTCTCCATGCTCATTTCTCCACGTGCTCTCTCTACCAGGACTACTTACATGGTAGTTCAAAGCAAAAGTATAAACTTCTAGACTTTCCTAAGGCTTAGTCCTGGAGCTGGCATTATGTAACTTCTCCCATATTCTATAGATCACAGAATGTCACAGGACCAACCTATTTTCACTGTGAGAGGAGATTATACCAGGGCAGGAATACTGGCAGATAGGGGTCATTGGGGACCATCTTTGGAGATCAACTACTGTAGTTATCATCATTTAAAAATTTTTAGGGCATGTTTCCCGGGCTTTTGCAGTGGAGCAATGAATCAGACAATGCCAGTGTGATAATTGAATTTCTGCTTATTTTTGTTACTCCTGGAGTTGATGGAAGGCCAATATCTGGTTGCTCATTTAAAGGACATGCTGGAGTCCAGCCTTATATTTACTCTGAGCTCCACATTGTAGGGGAGCTGGTGGGACATGTCTGACATGGGTCCTTCAGTGGTTTTGTATCATGACTGTCTCACATTTGAATTTATAATTTTTAAAGCACTTTTACATATATTTTCCCTTTTCTCCTCACTAAAATACACATTTTACCTGTGTGTGCATTTTACACATAAGGAAACTGAGACTAGGAGTTTAAATGATCTTTAAAATGTCACCTAGTTTGAAAAAGGCAGAACTCAAGTTCTACCCCAGAGTTTCTACAACTGGGATATTGCTTCCCCATCTTGATTACATTCAAGGGATAAATATGATGAAACGGGGGATGAGGGAGTCCAATGCATGGGGGACATTGAAAGGAAGCTTTGGGTGGCAGAGAGGGAGTAAATCTTACCTAGCTCTCACAAATCTACTTTGTACCTTTGTGAAGCCCGGTGATTAACTTCTGTCTTCTATACCCTTCATTTACTTTGTCTGTGGGATATACTGCCTCTTCCGTAATAAGGAAGTATATACTACCTCTTCTGTAATAAAGAAGTAATAAGGAAGAATATTACTTGCCTTAAGCTCTTCATAAGCTTATCATCAGTGTTCGATGAAGTAAGTTATGTAAAGGTCCAGCAGAATGCCTGGCAGAGTAGGTCTTCTAGACACATTAATTCTCTTTCCCTCTCTGCCACAATTTCTTAAGGAATCTGCTTTCTCAGCCACAGAGCTGAACCTGGGTTATATTTTGAAATGCACTGGGCATTCCCAGTGCACTCTCCATCATCCCCAGTGAGTGGAAAAGTTGGGGATTGCTTGCCTGATTGCCCAGCAGGAACTCTGTTATGGTTGTTCACTTCAGCAAGAGACAGCCTTGGTGAGGGGTGAGGTTGGCATCTTTGCCCTGAAACACAGGACTCATTATTCTCTAAGAGGGCTAGTGAAGCAAATGAATGGGATGGGCAGCGTCTTCACCTCATGCGCCACCAATTGCTGTCTGTAGACTCACCTAGGCTGGCTGCCTGCTGAAGGACAGCAGTAAAGGGTTGTGGCTTGCTTTTGTAAACAGCTGCTTCAGCAGATTGTTCTGGACATTGGAATAAGTTCTGCCAGCTGCAAGTAAGTAATGAATTTAAATTTGTAGGCATCATGTACTAAAGCTTCAAAAGCCTTGTGGACCCTATTTTTGGCTGGCATTGAGAAAAGCTTTCTCCATTTGTCTGGTGGTGCCCATGGGTAGCCTGACTCTGGCCTCAAAAACTCTGGTCTGATAGGGGATGGCTGAGCTCACACCCCCAGGGAAATAGAAAAGTTTTAGGGCACCTCCTTTTGTCTAAATCAGTGACAGGGCAGAAGAAACATGTCATTGGAGTTTAGAAGGGACTGTTTCACAGCAGCAATGCTGTACACTCTCGTGATATGATCTGACAGTCCCTGTGGTGATGAGGGGACCCAGGTCCAGCCAATGGTAGGATGTCTGTGAGCTGTGATGTTGTTGCAAGCTTGTGCTTTTGTGTTTTCTACCTGGTTGTGACTAGAAGGAGAGCCGCGTGGTGAAAATGGAAGCTCAAGTCATCTGTTTTCTGCAACTGCTTCTAGGAATGGTTACATTAAAACCACGTGAGCAGATACATTTCTTTCTTTTTAAGGGCCTCCGGGCAAAGTGATTTTACAACTTTTCTAAGTAACCTTTACTGCCAGGAACTTTCTTCATTGCTAATAAACACCTCTCCCATCTGAAAATCAAGCTTCTGTTCTCTTGTTTGTTTAATCAGGAGATGTGGGGATGAAAATGTCATCATCCTCTAATAATGATGCCTCCAGTATGGGAAGGACACTTTTAACTCACTGAGGCTATCTTTCCCTTAGATTATGCAGTTCCAATTCTTGGACTGAAGGTCTTTGAAATAATTCTTTTTCTAAAGAAATAAAAATAAAAATAAAAATTCTAGTGGGTTATGACTGTGGCCAAACATTAGGGAATACTTCCTCATAGTTTCAGAGCCTACGGCCTCAATTTCAGAGAACCACTCCAATAAACAAAATGTAGCTGATTATTCTTGGGGCAGAAATATGCATTTGGATCATGTCTGGTCTTCATTGCTATTAAAAGGAATATGCTTTTTAAGATAAATGTTGAATTCATGTTTCTTTACAGTCTATACACTGATTTCGCTTGTATTTTCTCTTTCTTTGTATAAATGTACGGGTACAAGTGTGATTTTGTTAAATGCATATATTTCATAGTAGTGAATCAGGGCTTATCTTCACTTTTAAATAAGAACTATTATTGCATAACAAGTTTCTGCTTTAGGTTACAGTTTAATAGAGTGCTTTGAAGAGTCAATAATGAATGATTTTATACGCTTTTTTTTTTTTTTTGGCATCTGCTATGTGCTAAATACTGTGTTTAGTGTTGTCATCTCCCTTAACACTCCTGTGCCCCATGAAGTCAAAGCCATGTGGCCAAATAAGGAACGGCAAATTCATGCAAGCCTTGGCCTATCTTTGGGGGAACTCAATGGCAGTTTTAGGGTCTGGGTCACAAAAACATGTTAGTTTTCTTTTCCACTCCTCTGTAAGTGACTAGCAGCAGATAAAGTCATCCCTTGATATGCATAGGGGATTGGTTCCAGGACCTTTCTCAGATACCAGAATCCATGGATGTTCAAGTCCCTGATATAAAACCACATAGGATTTGCATATGAACTTCACACATCCTCCTATACACTTTATCTGTGGATTACTTATAATACCTAAAACAATGTCAATGCTGTGTAAATAGTTGTTACACTGTAATTTTTCTTTGTATTTTTTATTGCTGTTTTGCTGTTTTGTTTCTTTTTTAATTTTTAAAGAATATTTTCAATGTGTGGTTAGATGAATCCATGCATGCCAAACTGAGATATGGAGGGCCATATATTTTCTTTCACTTTTAAAAGGAAAGTATATTTTCTTTTCTTTTCTTTTTTTTTTTTTCTTGAGACGGGGTCTCACCCTGTCACCCAGGCTGGAGTGCTGTGACACAATCAAGGCTCACTGCAGCCTCAACCTCCTGGGCTCAAGCCATCTTTCTACCTCAATCTGCCAAGTAGCTGAGAGTACAGGTTTGTGCTACCATGCATGACTAATTTTTTATGGAGATGGAGTCTCCCTATGTTGTCCAGGCTGGTCTCAAACTCCTGGCCTCAGGTGATCCTCCTTCCTTGGCCTCCTAAAGTGTTGGGACTGCAGGCATGAGCTACTGCCCCTGGCTATATTTTCTTTTTAAATGCTTTTTTAAAATTCTGAGAGAATCTGTTTTCAATTTAGAACCTGTTTCCACTGAGGAAATAGCAGGCAGGGAGATCCTCAGAAGCAGGTGGCCCCGCCCTCAGCTGCCCCTCCACATGGTCTCAGGAACCACACCTGCATGCTCTCTTACATGCCCTAAGCTGCTAGTGGGTGTCCAGGGTGAGGTGGAGGGCTGAGCTGTCCAGGGCTGCAACACATGGGAAATGTGCGATGGTGAAGCAGATCATTCACTCTACTTGCCCCGCTCCCCTAGACTTGGGCTGCTCCCTGGCTGCCTCATCCTAAGGTCAAGGTCCTGATAAAGGTTGATCACACAGCTGTGGATTAATATGTATTCTTTCCTGGGGAATATTTGTTCATTGACTCAAAACCTCAAAGGCTTGGACCCATTGATTTTCCTTGTGCTTCGATGTTCCTTCCCTGAGGTTGTCTCAGGATCCTGATGTTTTCAGATTTCTTGTCGTTCCTCAGTTTCAAACCTCTCTTCTTAGGTTGCAGTAAAAACATGATGATAATAATAATAAAATCCTTGGTGGTGGCTTTACATTTTATGCTTTTTCTGGCTTCTTTCTTCACCTGCCTTCTTTACGTTGCTTGAGAAGCACATTGCTGGCTTCCTTGAATCCTTTCTCCAAAGATGCCAGCTCATCTTTCAGGTCATAGGTTTAATCTCCTTTCTCCAAAGACCAGGTCAGGGCCCTTCCCAAACCATCCCACATATGTTCCCTTGGGCATATGTGCTCCCTTTGTAGAGATCTCATTATATTTGTAGTTATTGGTTTAAAGTCAGAATTTATTGTCAGATTGTCAGCTTCATAGACATAGAGATTGAATCTGTGTTGTCTATTGTTCAGAACCCATCACAGAGCTGGTCCTCAATCAACATTTACTTTGAAGGAGCAAGGGAGGAAGAGTGGGTAACATCAGTCAAGCCAGCCTGAAGGTGGTCGTACCTAGAACAATCTGAGAGTGTATTAGTTTCCTGTTGCTGCTATAATAATTTGCCTCAAACTGAATGGCTTGAGACAAAAGAAATGTATTATCTCATAGTTCTGTGAGTCAGAAGTGCTAAAATCAAGTTTTAGGCAGGGCCGCATTGATTTTCGAGGTTCTTGGGGAGAATTTAACCTTCCCCACTTTCTAATGGCTGCTCACAATCCTTGGTTTCTGGCCTCTGGCAGCAGGGGTATCACTTTGACCTCTATATTCATCCTCACATCTCTTTCTGAGGCTTTGATTCTTCTGAGTTCCTTTCATAAGGACCTTTGTTAATTACCTAGAGCTCACCCAAAAATCCAGGATAATCTTCCCCATCTCGAAATCTTTAACTTAATTACACCTGCAAAGTTCCTTTTACTATGTAAGGTAACACATTCAAAGGTTCTGGATAAGAATGCAGACATATTGGGTGGGAGGGGCAGGGGCATAAATGGGTGTGATTCAGATTGTGGGATGGGGGAAGGGAATGGCTAAAGGTGAAGACACAGTCCAGGTTAAATGAATTTAGAGGCATCTTTCTGGCAGACTCTGAGCAAGGAAAACAAATTTGAAAGTTAGATATCAAGAAATGTTCAGGGATACCGGCAATTTAAAACTCAGTATTGAGGAAAGGATGATTTCTCTCAGGACAGAGAAGTGAAAATTGGAACTTAGGAAGGAAGAAATAGATTTTTCCAAGGACCAGGGTTGGGTCTGTTGATCTGGTGGGGGAACAAACCAGAGCAGTCAAGGGTTAGACATGTACTCTGTGCTGGATCAGTCTGAGTCAAGGATGCCCCTGTAAACCCATGAATTATCCAACTGTACACAGAAGAGAATTTAAAGCTGCAGTGCAGCTCAACATTGTCTTGTCCCCATATTTTACAAACTAAGTTTCCTAGGAAACTAAGACCTAGGAAAGTTCAAATGGGTTGACCAAGGACACATGACCAGTTGACCTTAGAATTTGGACTGGAAATCAGGGTCCTGGCACCAATGCTGCCTTTTCCCAGTGGAACAGAGTCCCTCCTCTGAAATCCTCTCACATGTTACATTGCCTGCCCTGTTTTTTGGACACTGCAGAGGGAGGGCATGGGAGAGGAGCCCAGGGCACATGCCCAGGATCTCTATCTAAAAATAGCAGGTGGCCTTTTGGTGGAACTCTGGGTGGTTTTGTCTGAGGATAAGGTAGAAGAAAAGAAACGCTTTCTGAGTAGCATAGGACAGGAAGTAGAACACACCCAACTTCTGTGGTGTTAGGTATAGATTTAGGAATAGATAGTCCGAAACAAAGGCAGTCCAGATCACTCACCACACTTAGTCAAGGTAGCTTTATAATTCCACCACCTTCCCCCAGGGGTTATAATGAAATCAAGGAAAGTTGTGTGACCAGCTGATGTGAAAGCAACTGCACATGGACAAGTTCTAGTTTTCCCTTTAAGCATACAGCCAACTTCCTTCCTAGGTAATAATGAACAGTTTCTCTAGAATATCAGTGCAGCTTTCTGCAATAATATTTCTCAGTTGCTTTGAATACTTCATCAGTAACGTGATTGGTCAGCACATGACCTCATTGGCAGGGAGACTGCCGATCCCCTCACAGGACTTTACAATTTCCATTTCCCTTTTCCTAGTATAGTTACATTTGAAAGTACTTTAAAGTAACTCTAGAACAAGTAACATGAGACAAACATGACTTGAAGTAGCTGCAGTAGAGAATAAGATGTGGAAGGGAGAAACTGCAAAACTATGGAATATGGAGAAAGGCTGGCCTGTGCAGACAGGAAGTGAATATATACTTGAGAGCTTTCATGCTTGCCTACTTCCAGGTTGCCAGATTTCAGAATGAATGAAGACCTTCTCCACTCCTAAGATAAACTTTATAAAGAAAACATATTCCTATTTTTAAGTGGGTCTTTAACTATTCATGGATGTTGTCCCACAATAAATGCTTTGTGTGGCTGATTGGAATGCTTTTAACAGTATAAGACGTTGGGTTTCTAGTGAGTTTTCCTTTCAGTTTAAAGTAACGGGGGTGGGTACATGGATGGAAGTTGCTTATGGGATTTTAATTTAGTGCTGTAAAATTTGAATGGGTTGCGAAATTTTTATGTGATTTTAATTGAATGCTGCAAAATTTTAAGGGGGTAGGAAATTAACACAGAATAAAACTGCTTGATGTAAAAAATTATTTTTAATGCTTCTCACAGTTTTTATAACAATGTCATTAATGAGAGTATCATAAAACAGCCATTAGCCTCCCTGAAGCTAGATTTGTATATTGAAAATAGGGGGAAAAAACATGACAAACATCAAGATAATTTCAAGTAAAGACATCTCCCAGTCCTACCCCAAATTGCCAGTTATTTGATCCTTTTTAAGCAGGGCTCTGTATATCAGATGTTTATAAATGGAACACAGTTTAGTGTTAGTTTGTACTAACACTACTTTAAATAGTATGTGGATATAAATGATTCTATTTGCAAGGTCTCACAATGTGCTAGATATATCAGGCAGGCAGGACAAATTGGATTTAGGGAATGGTTAAATTTCAGCCTCATTTCATGTTATTGAAAGGGGTGCTGGATTGAGTAACTTCTGGAATACAGGGAATCCAAGGAGGAGTAAGTAGTCCTAAGGCTTAAGCACAACTAGGGGAGGATCTAAATGTCTTAATGTAAACTTTTAACACCACCTGTTTGCTCATTCATTTATTTTACATCTCCTCATTTAACATTATTTGGGCATAGACTCCTTGTTCAAATGAATTCTGCAGAACTCCACTTCTAGAGGAATATTTTTCAGACTTTCTCGACTGTAAGCCACAGTAAGAAGTACATTTTATTTTCAATGTAGTACACATACACATGTAAATATATACACACACACACATAAATCACGAAAACAAAAAATTCAAGAAACAATGCTCTTCCACAAAATGAAACTGGATGAGGCAGCCAGTGCATGTATTCCTTACATTGCCTGCACCATGTCTTACCGACTGATTCCGGGAATTGGCGTAAGGATCTGTGCAGTGCACTGTGGTGTTTCCTCCTTTTTTCTGTTTCACTTTTAGGGAAAATTGGTTACGATACATTATAGCAATGTTACTCCTTGCTAATTTACTGTGACCTACAGTTCGAAAGAGTTTCCAGAGGAAAGCAGTATTGTGAAAGGGGTACATATTTTTAATAAGCTTTTTTCATGTCATTGCTCCGTTTAAGGATGGACAGTGATTTTTTTTTTCCCATTAGAATACAGTTTGGTTTTCAGTGTTTTCTTCCTGAGTAGCTCCTCTTTACCTACCTCACCAGGAAAACTCAGTCTATATAGTTACCACTCATTTTCCCCGGCAGCCTTCCTCTCTGGAATCATTCCTATTTTGGGGTCCTCACACTGTAAATTTAGATGCTATGCATGTTTCCACTCCACGGTCACATCCATCTCTTCCATGAGGCCTTTCTTGATAATTTCAGACCCCAATCATGATTCTTTCTCAGTCCGCACAGCACAGCTGTTGCAACATATGCTGGTTGACTGCCCCAGCATTATAATCGTTCAGTGTCTGCTATCACTCTCCCCACCTACTTTTTTTATTCTGATCAAATTTTAAAAATCCTATTTAGCTCTGACTTATAAACTCCTGGAGAGCAGGGGGAATTTTTTCAACGTTTTTAAATGTTTCCATCACTCCGAAAATACTAGCCACAAGCATAGGAATTTGTTGAATATGTGCTGATTGAAACTAATTGTGGCCTGTTAACATCCTCCTGTTTTTCCTCTATGTTTTCTGATTTTAGAATTTAATTGTACGTTCATTGAAAATAGGGATGGTACCTTTGTCTTTTTTTGTTTTTGTTTTTGAGAGGGAGTCTTATTCTGTTGCCAGGCTGGAGTGCAGTGGTGCAATCTTGGCTCACTGCAACCTCCACCTTCCAGGTTCAAGCGATTTTCCTGCCTCAGCCTCCTGAGTAGCTGGAATTACAGGCACATACCACCATGCCCAGCTAATTTTTATATCTTTAGTAGATATGGGGTTTCACCATGTTGGCCAGGATGGTCTCAATCTCTTGACCTTGTGATCTGCCAGCCTCAACCTACCAAAGTGCCAGGATTACAGGTGTGAGCCACTGCACCCGGCGGCCTTTAATATTTAAAAAAATCATTTATTGAGGTGTAACATACATACAGAGGAGCCTACAAATCAAGTGTTAGTATGTTGATTTTTCACAAAGTGAAAACACCCATGTAGCTAGCACCCAGGTCAAGAGAACGAATCCAATAATTCACTCCATGCCATTTGTCGTACAAATGCTGTCCTGATTTCTGTTACCATAAATTGTTTTTTTCCCCATATTTGAGCTCTACATGAATAGAATAATTCAATACTTATGTTTGTTTTTTTCTGGCTTTTTTCATTCAATATTATATTTGTGATATTTACCAATGTCATGGAAAGTAATTGTAAACACTTCTTTCTAGTTACGGGGCACTATTTCATTAAATAAATACAGCATGATTTATTTATATAGTTGATTGTTGATGGACAACTGGGTATGTCCTGGCCTGGGGCTTCTGTGTAGTGTGCTGCTATGAATAGGCTTGTACATATTTTTCGTGAGTATTTTGTTGGCTCTTGGGTATACATGGGTTCTGTCAGTTCCCCAAGTGTTTGTACCAGTTTACACTCCCACCAGCAGTGGAAGAGAGTTCTGTCTTCTCCACGTATTTGCCTACAGACATTTGGTATCTTCAAATCTTTAGCTGGGTATAGATATTGTAGACACATTTTTTCTTTATAGATTTATTAAAATTGATAAAGTCCTTTATGCTTAGTGCTTGCTATGTGTTAAGAAAACTTTGCCTCTTCCAAAGTCATCAAGATACGTTCTTATGTTCTTGGTTTATTTTTTATAGAAGTTTTGTTATATTCTCTCCTATATTTGTAGTCCCTCAGGAATTGATTTTGGTTAGTCGTATGAATTAAAGATCAAGAGTCACTTTTCTTTCTATGGGTGTCCAACTGACCCAGAATCATATAGTAAGAAGACATTTCCCATACTTTCCCTTGTCATTCTTGTATATCTAGTGACTTTCCTATATATGAGTCTGTTTCTGGCTCCTCATTTTGTCCCATGGGCCTGTTTATTTATTGCTTCAAACATACTGTTCTAATTTCACACCTTTATGGTGTTATTAAGGCGTGGTTAAGCCTATAACTCTGTTGTTCTTTTTTAGAATTATCTTGGGTGTTACAGCCTTTAATTTTTTAAGATTCATGCTAACTATGCATAAAACAGGTTTCTGCAAATAGTATGCTGCCAAATATTGTATGAGACAGATTGGAGGTTAAAGGGAAAAGTGACATTGATAAAATTTGGTGAGAAGAGTTAATGCATGTTGGAACATAACAGTTTGCTTTATTTTGAATTCATAAATTTCAAAATTTGAGGGAGGGTCTTATAAAGAGATTACAAGGGGATTTGACAATAAAGACAAACTAAGGTGATATTGAAGTAGGAAGCTGAACCCAAAGAATATCCATCTTTATCAAATTTGTTTACTGAAAGAAAAGTTTAAATATAGTTAAGAATATAAAAATGACAAATCTCAAAAAATTAAAGAATGAATAAATCTAGAAATAGATTTCTGGAGATGATGCCATTTTGAATGGGATATGATTAAAATCCTTGCAGAAAAACAGTCCGACCCTAGTATCAGTTTATATTTTAGTTTGTCTACCATTTTTCTGTTGAGAGAGCCACACAAGAAAAATCTTAAATAGAAGGAAACTCTTAACCCTGAACTGCGGCTCGTGGCCTGTAGTGTATGCACAGGCTCTGAAAAGAACAACACCACGGCTGGTGATGTTGTAAGTGATGGGAATTACATGCAATTTTACATCAGAAGAAGAGATACAAGGAAGGAGAGAGAAGCAAACATCGTATTTCTTGGAGCACATCAAGCAGGTTTAACAAATGTTTACTTGTTGTTTGGGCATTGTTAATCCTTGCAGTTTTATTTAGAAATACATTCATGTGTGTTCTAATTTAAATCCACAGTATCAATCAAATATGATAGTTTCAGCTCACAAATACCGAGCAAAAGCTGGGGAGGGTTTAGATGAGTTGAACATGTTGAGAAATGAAGCTTCCAGCCATGGAATCTGTAAGAGTAAGAAACGGTTTTATTTTATGTGGTTGCAGGGAAGAGGACCAATTGGCATTTAAAAGATAGTCTCCATAGCTGCTGGACTGAATCAAAAGAAAACACTGTCACAGCATTTTCTCCTTTACTACATTGCTGCTTTATGGTAGATACCAAAGCAAGTATTTTTCAGGAGAGGGGCTAGTTATTCCATAGATGAAATGCTATACAATGCTTCATTCAATCTATCATCTCCTAGGGGTGTAGACTTCCTTTGTTGAGAGAATCTCATCAATACATCCACAATTTGATTAGAATCACTTACTTGTTCAAAAAGGACTTACAGGAAAGATTCTCTCTAGGTACGGTTTTGTTGGGCAGCTCCCCGTCCTGCCAATTGAAACTCTATTTTGTGATTTTAAAAGTGGGGGTTGCACTTAAATTATGGAATAATCCAGGATTTGTTGCTCTTAACCTTTTTGTTTTTAAAAAATATAAGTATGAAGAATTTCTCGAAGTATCCTAAAAGTGATTACTTTTGACTTTGCAGCATAATATGGTTAGTCAAAAACACCAAATACTTTAAATGTGAAAGAAACATGATTATGACAAATTCTTTCCTTTCATTTTGGGACATAAACTGTACATTGGGGTGTATTGTGTAACTTCAGTTTTATGGTCATCTAACACTTGTACTAATCATGCTCCGATCTTTTGTCCAAAGTACTCTATCATGTAATGACCTGCAAATATGAGAGGAGGAGAAATGGACGTTCGCTTTTGCTTTATTTACATGTTTATCAATTTAGATTTATGCATCCTTGAATGTTTTCATTATTTTTCAAAAGCGTTTTCTCATTTGTATTTCTTTTAAAGTCAATAGATTGAAACTGACTTCTAAGAAAGATGTGGCTGATGGTACTGCATGCAGTTGCAGTATTATTTCCAGGAGTACACCACAGTTTGCATTAACATCGTTAAAGGTAGAATCTCCATTAGCCACTCACCCCAACACTCTTAATAAACCCACAGTCCAAATAAGAAGGGTGATCTGGTTCTGCAAATGCAGCTTCAAGACCAGTAGGTTGCCTCCTGGTTCCAACAAGATTGTTTCTCTGAAGCCCACTTAGAAATTCTGGAACCAGCCCTGTTTGTATCTGGGTATCACCTCCATGCTAGAGCCACTTTCTCACTTTTACTTTTTTTTAATGCAAGGGTGTCTCTTCTTCATTATAGTAGAATGTGATTCCAGGATAAGATAAAGTTGATTTTCATATATGTTCTATCAGTTTTTTAAAAAAAGAAAAGGAAAACAGAGTACTTACCACATTGGATTCTGACAGCATTGGTTACCTTCAGAAGGCAGATGTGTAATTCAGAATAGTGATGGAGCTATTTTGCCTTGGTCATTTTTACTTTTAATATCTACAATATCCCTATGTCCTTATTGCCCATCTCATTCTGAAATTCATTTATCTGAGAGACAAGCCTAGGGAAGGCCTAATGGACAAACCACATTCCTGGGATACGTGAAAAGAGGAGGGCTTGTCCCTTGCAGATGCCACTGGTGAGGAACAGAGAGTTGTGTGACAGAGTAGATGACAGTAGGAGATGAGAGGAAATGCCATTTACTCCTCAGAATCAAAGGAGGAAGGGTTACCATAGACAGTCATATCTTACATCTCTGGGAACTTCAGTTGGAACCACAGTTGGAAATGAATGTCAATGCCAGGGCTATGACTTGTGTTCATTGCTGAGTACTAGATAAATGCCTATATTTACAAATACAAATTATAATTTGCAAAGATTATGTAAATAACTCTTCTGAGACAGAAACTGAAGTCAGATTCCAGAGCTGGAAGTCATTAGTGATTTTGATAATGTTTGTAAAATACTTTGAGCTCCTCCGCTCCAGTATGTGATGTGAGTGTGTCTCTACATAGAAATTTGTATTTATTACTGATGAGCAGCACTGCTGACTGAAATAAAACCCAAAATAGGGTGAGGAAGAGAGCTCTTTGACATTTAAAAGCAAACAATTTCTGGAATGA
Source organism: Cacajao melanocephalus (assembly GCA_963573385.1). Classification (NCBI taxonomy): domain Eukaryota; kingdom Metazoa; phylum Chordata; class Mammalia; order Primates; family Pitheciidae; genus Cacajao; species Cacajao melanocephalus. The sequence continues at coordinate 32,546 of CAUYLG010053160.1, forward strand.
AGTTACAGAAAATATCAATAGTTGTTTATAAGCACAGCGTGGGAATGTTTCATTCAAAGCACATGAGTTTAACTAAAATGTTTAACTCGCTCTCTAAAGACCAATTTTCTTTGCCTGCTGGTTGCAGACTTGAAACAGAAAGTAAATTCTATGTTGAAGATTAAATTCTAGAATAAGAAAATGTTAAGGTAAGAAAACTTGGAAATTCATGATTCTTTTCAGATAACAGAACTTTAGCAAAATGTTTCTTCTTTTAAGAAAGATGTAGGGAGGAGGGTGAATGCAAGGAACAGAATGTAATAAAGTACTTTTCATGAAATAAGATTAATCTATCTTGAATGAAAATAGAGACAGAAGACAACCATCCGGTGAGTGCTTTATAAATCACATTATTAGGGCTTGCTTAAAGCATTCACCTAGTATTCTATATGGAGGTGATTGGTGGAACTGCCATATGCCATCTTGGGTCTGGGCCAGGGAGGCATGCAGGAAGGGTTTTGCATTCCAGCCGTCCTCTCCTGCCTGGCAAAAAGCACTTTTTGTATGTGGTGGAAGTGGCCAAGTTATTTGTACACAATGGGAGGCTGAAATTTTATTTCCACATGAAATTAGTGAATAATGGCTTTCAAGACTCACTGAATAAGCATCCCCAAGACACAGTCAGCATTGTAAGTCTGTATAGGACGCCAGCCATCTGGAAGAAAAATACATCAGTTATGCAGCCACTTTGGGGGGCATCAGAGATGGGCATGCAAGGGTGAAGGGTACGGACACTGTACTGGAGCATTTGCTTTTCATAGGGGCTTTGTTGTGGCCAGGTTTGGTCACTTCTGTGATTCCATGTCACTTTTGTACTGTTTTAAGTCACTAACTTACTAAACCAGAAATGCATATATTTTGATCTCCAATTCTAGTATGTTGGTATCTGTTTCATGGTTGCATCTTACTATTTTATTGTCTTTATTGTTTACCATTTCTTAAAATACACTTTCACACTGATTTTGGATTTTAGGCTCTAGGAGAGTAGGTATTCTGTCTGTATGGCTAACTTTGTAACTCTGGAATGCACAACTCTAGACAATGTTTTTCAATGATAATCAGGTTTATAATTTCCCCAACTTGTGATTGTGAGTTTTCCTTTTATGCTAATGTAAGACTAGTTTTAAAAATATTATTTGAGAAAATCTGATTTCGGTTCTGGTAAAGGATTATTTGAAAAAAAAAATAATAAGGCCAGGGTTAGCTACTATGAGATAGTCAGACATTGGTAATTTGCCTACATGTAATAATTAAAGCTAAAGCATGGAAACCAAGCTGAGAGAAGCAGATGGAAACATCCCCTAGGTAAGTCTGAACATTTGTTCTTAAAAGTGGAACAAGTGCTAGCAAGCTGTATAATCATTTTCTTTTAATTACACCTGACTTTGATTTTTAAAAAATGTTGGCAAAGCAGTGTTTCAGTTTTATTTAACTTGCTTTGGTTTCCTTCAAAAACTCTTTAGAATTTAGCACATAAACAAGGTATAAACAAAAAGTAGCAGGATTTGAAGGAAATTAGTGAATGGGCTGTAAAATAATTCTTTGGTCTGAGATTTTTGAAGAATAGAAAAAATCAGAATCTAGCTGGTGGAGTCAAATGCCTTGATTTTCCTGTAGTCTGGTTCTATAATAGAAAAGTAGCTCTACTTCCTGTATAAAGTAGAAAGGAAAAACTGACGTACCAATAGAGTTTCCTTAATTTGCTAGAATTTCTTGTTGTGGCATTTCACAGAATATAGTACTCAAAATCTACGTGAATACCGTAACTGTTTGTTTCATGCTCCTGTAAATTTGTTGACTCACATACTGCTGTAAATAAATGGGCTATCCGTTGGAGTTTTGCTATATTTTGCAGTCTGAGCTCTTCACTGAAATCGTATTCATGGGATTTGGCTTCTGACTTTATAGCGTAAGCTATATACATTAATTAATTTTGAGGCAGCTGCTCATTAAAAATTCTTTCTAGTAAACATAATAAGCGAACATATTTTAGAAGATGCCAGCACATAATGTATTAAATGGATTTTGATAAGTGAATTTGGCTAATTAATTTGATTGGCAATTATGAAAAATCCGTATTTATGGGAATCCAGTATGATTGACTATACAATAGTATTTTAAACCCTGTTTTAACATTAGGGATTGTATATATGACATGGGTCTCATAAAGGAATTGGGGTTCATTATTAATCTAGAATAGAAGATATATTATCAGGTAACATACAGACTGAGAGAATTGGAAGGGGATTTTACGGACCCTCTTTCATTCATTCCTCTTGCTTTGTAATGAGAAAACCGAGACCAGACAGGTTGTAAGACTAAACAGTTATGTGGTAGAAGAACTGGAAACAGGACCTTGGCCTCTAATACTTAAAATGTTTTTTCAAACCTACCTGCAGAACACATCTTCATGGAACCTCCTTGTCTAGAGAAGAATTATATAAGGCTAGAAGTTACTGCTGAGCCCTTTCATTTATAAATATGCTTTGCCTTGGGGTGTACCCAGTTGGGGCTGCTTAAAAAGATTTTGGAGTCTTTTCCAAAAGTTGTTTAGGAGAGACTAGACAAGTATAAGTAAGTACTGGATGGTACCGACTGAATGAGGAAAAAAAATAAGCGAAGACAACGGTGCCTGTGTTTTCTTTTTAACAGGGAGACAAGCCATTTCATGAAGGAGCTTCTTTCTTGTCCACAAGACTGAGAGCCTTCTACAGTTAGTCATAGAGAGAATGCTATAAGCTCTGTGGTCCTGGGGCCATCTGGAGGCCCTGGCAGTGGTACCACCAGAGAGTTTAACCAAAGGCTGGGCTTGAGGCCACTGCCTTGGCCATAGGCCACCTGGGGGATCAAGTTCCATCCACTGATGCTATTTCTCTCCAGGAGCCTCAAGCAGATGAGCCATTCAGATCCTAAACCTGGGAAAGGACATAGAATCACAGATATATTGTATATAAATAGAGGAGGAGGTAAGGAAGGGTAAAATAGGTGCTCATATAATTAACGTGTCACTTTTTTGAGAAAAACTAAAGTTAGTAAACTTTCCATCACTTGACTAAGCCAGCTAACCTCAAGATAACGGAAATTGTGTTCTCTTTTACATGAGAGCAAATGACAAGTTTTCATTGGCAATAGTGGTGGAGCTTTTCTTCCCATACTTCTAACAGCCAGAAATACCACATGCAGGACCCATGCCTTCACCTTCTGACTACCTTGGTTACTTTTCATTAGTTGAAATTTGGATGGTAAAAGTGACTTGAGAATGAAGGGGAGAGGTGCTGATACAAACCATTCTGAGGGCATGAGGTTTCCCTTTTACCTTCAGGGAATTGTAGCTGCATTATTTTTGCAGTTTTCCTATTAATTAGAGCTGAGTTAATAAAGTGTGTCCCCAGGAAAAGCCTTCAATGTTGAGGTGAGATATCTTTTAAAGGGTTATTTTCAAAGCTGCAGCTTCTGCTAAGTAACATTTTTCTTTGCATATACATCTTCAGTTGCCTTTATCACCATACAATGCATTTGTTTACATGTGTGTCTCACCTACTAGTCTGTGAGCTTCAGAAAAGCTGTTCTGTTACGGGTTCTCCTGGGAGTTTCTGATGGCTGGCCCAGAGCAGAACTCAATAAATGTGTACGGAATTAATGAATATTGAATGAATAAATAAATAAGTCTTATATAAATGGATACTTTCAAGTCTACAAGTTTTTTCTTCACTTCTTAATACAATGTTCTAAAACTTTAGCTTTTTTAAATGTCACTTATCCTTTTATCATCCTTTTATCATATTTTCATAGAACAAAGAAATATCTGTCTAAGCTCTTGATTCTGAATTAATGAGATCTGAATTAGAGTGGTCTTAACTCTATCAAGCAAGAGTTTACTTTGTTATACTTGGATGCAAAATTTAAAAATAGTTCTATCTCTGCTTAGGAATATAATAATTTGTCATAATTAATCAAGGTATCAAGGTACAGCTTTTTTAAAAATTAAGCAATGAACTGATGTTTCCTAAAGTAGATTTTCGAGATTCAGCCAATAGTAGCATTTCTTGGTGAGTTTCTACTCTTATGTGGACTTTGAGTTGAAACCCTGTGTTTGCTACTTTCGGGACAGCTTCATGATTGAAACCTATAGAGGTAATAGATCTGTGACTGATACTCCCAAGTTTGAACTGCCATTTTAATTGGATTTACTTGAAGGCTTGTGAATAAAAGGCTGTGATTTTCTAATTAGTAGAGTTGATAGTATATTGTCTAACAACATTAACCTGATTTAGAATCCAAATGCCTTTTGATGGATTTTAAATTATATCTTAATATTTCCTACTTCTAATGTATTGACTTAATTGAAACATTCAAATGAAATTTCATTTTTCCTATTATCTTCTATGAAATATACTGGATCTCAGTTTGATATTTTTAATTGTGGTCTTTGTCAGACACCTAAGAGAATAGTCCTTTTACTTATAGGTAGGTAAACTCCCTTGAGTTCCTAGTTATGCTGGTCACTTCATAGGTTATTAACCTATATAGGTTTTCAGAACCCAAAACCACTGGTAAGGCATGCATACTAAATTCCCCTTTTCAGCTGATCAGTGCATAACCTTATGTTTGTTTTACATATATTTCTGCTTAAAGATACCTTTTTAATATAGTTGATTCATCAGCATCAAACTCATAGCCAACAGCACTATGACTCATATCTGCAGCTTATCTAACGCACACATTTTATCCATAAGATATATCATAGCCTTTATTTTTTCTGAGACAGGATCTTGATCTGTCACCCAGGTTGCAGTGTATTGATGTGTCTTGGCTGACTGCAGCCTCCGCTTCCCAGCTGAAGCAATCTTCCAGCCTCAGCCTATAGAGTAACTGGGACCAAGGCACAAGCAACCATTTTTTCATATTTTGTATTTTGAGCCACCATTTTTTTGGCATTATTTTTTGTAGAGATGGGATTTTGACTTGTTGCCCAATCTGATTTTGAACTCCTGAGCTCAAAGCGATGTACTGCCTCGGCCTCCCAAAATGCTAGGATTACAGTTGTGAGCCACCACGCCCAGCCTGCTGTTTTTGTACTAAGGAGTGCTTAGTACTTCAGTACTGTAATTGGGGGCCATTTTCATCAATACAGTCACCAACAGAAAGCACAAACATGTAAAAAAGTGGCACTAAATAGATCACAAAAAGGACACTAAGAGCTGTGGAACGTCACCTTGCTTGACCTCAGCTTGGAGTGTGCATATTGGTCACTCACATTTTCATGGCTCTGTCCAAGTCTGCAAGTGACAGTGAAAGCATCATGAGTATTGATCTTGGGGTTGCAATACATTTTAGTGGGTAAACTAATTTGTAGTTGTGTGAGTAATGAAAATTGACTGTATTACTCTGATTGATTCTGGTTACTCTGTATTAACCAGAGTCAGAAGATAAGGAATCCGAGACTCAGATGTTAAGCAGCTTCAGTTCCGTAAGCCTCTACTAAGGACCTAATGTGCATTGAGAATATGATGAATAGGAAGGAGTCCCTCAGTTGAGACTTGTGCCCCTAGATGTTAACTGACCTTAATAATTTATGTCTTAAAAATGTATGTCATAAGGCCAGTTAACAACTGGGGACATAAGTCTCGACTGATGGACATTTATTTATTTAAATGTTTACTTAAGAATGAATTGCTTACTGTGCCTAAATGTATTTATTTCTTTGTTCTTTCCTTAACATTTGTCATTCTTCTAAAAATTAAAGTCAGTCTTTAAAACTTCAGGTAATTATTTTAACGTAAAATTTGACGTCAAGCCTTCTCTTGCCATGGATGAACTACATTTCTTTTAGAAGCACCTGAAAAATTATAAGGAATGCACACAGTTTAGCCTATAGCTGAGAACTGAGAGATGGAGGTTAAAGAGAAGTCAGAAAAACTGCAAATAGTTTTAGACTTTGTTCCTGACAGACTTCTCCAGATATGAGTAATACATTAAAGAACATACAATGGTCAGTACTGGAATTAATGTTCCAAGAGTTAGCTTATTCTTCACGGAGAATCCGTGTTGTGGAGACCCAGATATGCCATTCTTCAAGGCAGACTTGTCAGGGTCCAGAGAACTAATGGTCTCATAGTTTGGCAGAATAGCATACTAGTACATTTTGTTTAATGGTTATGAGTTTTATCGGGAAGTAAACTTAAGAGCACTGCAATGTGTTCATATCATCTTTGTTGCTGATTTGCTCCATGCTGTAGGGATGTCTTGAAATTCTGCAGTGTACTTTTGTTTATCTGAACGCTTCATATTATGGCCATCAGACCTTTCAGAAGTTGGAGTTCTATCCATTTCTCTCCACTCGTGGCCAGCCTTGAAATCCCCTTCATACGAGCCTGTCTTTCCTGACATTCTGGTACTTGTGGCCATCTCCTGTCACAATATGAACTTCTCTGAACTGCCTGCCTGTCTTCCTCCCTTAAGCTCTCATGAGGGGTGTTCCTATCTGCTGCACTTTGGAGCCTGTGTCTGCTCCCAGGTTTTAGTCTGGTTGTCTGGCCCTTCTTGCCACAGTCCTGATGGGTTCTTCAGTGATTTGAATCATTTGGTTTGATCATGTTTTCACAACAAAGTAAAATTTCCATTAATAGCCAACAAATACTTAGGCTCCAAAGAAATCGCCTCTGTATGTATGTGGGGAGAAGGGGTTTAGTAGAATGGTTTAGAGTGTGGGCTGCTTAGTTGGAAATTCTGATTCCTTATCTATAAAAAGAAGAGATGTGTAAGGATTCAACAAGACAATGCATGTAAAAGCCTGTAGAATAGTAGCTGCCACATAATGATGGCTTAATGTGGTACTTACTAGCAAATTGTGTTAAGAGATTTTTATTTTTTTTTCAACTCTAGCAAATTGTCAACATAGGCTTTGAAATAGCTCATCAGACTGCACTTGATATATAACATTGGTTTAAATGTAGCTAAGTTATGCATATAATGTATATGAAACTAGGAAATAGGAAGCATCTATATTCAGCAAAATATAGATGTTTATATGTGGATGAATATATTCAATTGTTTATAAACTTGGACTTGTGGAAATACTCTTTTGATTTTTTATTTCAATACAATGTGTATGAATGTCAGCAAAATAGTAATACAGGGATACTGGCCAGTGTTGAAAATAACTTTATAGAGTTAGACAGTATTTATGCTTGCATAAAATGGGTATCGGTAAGGTCGTAGACCAAAGTAGTGTTTAATACCTTCTAGCTTTCAGAGGGCAGGGACTATATGTGTGAGTGTGTGATTTCCAAAATCTTTGTCTTCATATTGACCAATACATCATAGGTCAGTGAATATAATGCTGAATTAAGAACTATAAGGAGTTGTATTGTCAGCCTTTTCTATTTGCCTCTATTGCTTCTTTAATGTTTTCCTCATCCCGGGAATACAGTAGCATGGGCTGGTTTTTACAGCAATGCAGGTTTTTCCAGTGAGTAGCAGTTATCCTTTCTTGGACTCACGTAACAGAGAAGCCAGTCAGTTGAAGAGATTTAGTGTGGCTCCTTCTGCAAGTGCTTATCTTGTTCACTGGTTGCTCTGTAATTGTTATTACTTTGAAAACATTTCTTTTTCATCTATACACTCAGATTATATAGAAGGAGACATTTTGCCATTGAGATATATTCTTATCAAGATGTTATTCTTCTGTTTTATAAATAATACTATTATTAGACATATGATGAAACTCTCTTGTAGTCGGTGCCAAAGGAAATAGTACAATAGGCATGTGCATGGGAGCTTAGCTAGATAGAGCCTATCTTGTTTTTCTTGCTTGCCTTTAATCAGCGCTCATATTCTCTTAAAACTTTCTTATCCTCTTTTGTGGGCACTGCTTGTGAATTTCCTTCCTTTCTTCCTTTTCTTCTGGTGACAGTGTTTCTGTTTCTTTAATTTATCAAGGTGTCACATACAACGGTCTTATTGTAGTGTGCTAAAGACATTCTCCATTTGCGAGAGTCTGTGTTTGTTGATGGGTTTTCTTTCCTTTTGGACTAAGTAGGACATTGCTAGTTGTTTTGCCTTTGGTCTTTTGAATGTATTTCAGTTCCTAACTTTGTCTATTAGTACTTTTTTTTTCTTTTCAATGGCTGGAGCCCTTCTCCAAAGTAGAAATATATGTATGTGTGTGTATATATATATATATATATATATATATATATATATATATGTTTAAATGGGATTTCCATCTATGACAATATCCGTTCTTTATGTGACTGAAAACACTTATTTAATTTATAGACATTTTTTTAGACGTAGAGTTCAGGTTGGCCTTGAACTCCAGGGCTCAAGCAATCCTCCTGAGTAGCTGGAACTACAGGCTCACCACCATGCCTGGCTCTGTAACTTTTTAATATTTTATTTTTTCTTCTATATAGATGCCTGCAGAATCCTTTTCTCTTTGATTTTGTTTTCTCTTTTGTCTTTTAGACAGGAGACCTTAGCTAAGAAACAGAGAAAACCCACATGGCTTTTGCAATCAAGGATAATGTAAGCTACAAATCTGAGTTTTATTATTATCCACTTAATAAGTGCATCCTTTCTGTACCTATTTAGTTACATGGGAAGCGATTTTTTCTAGAAGCTACACAAAGCTTTAGCAAATGTCTTTTTTTCTGGGCTTGGGAAAATGACTAGAATAAACTGAAAGGGAACAAACTCCTCAGCACTTTACATGTTCCATTTGTTTTCTTGTAAGATTTATTAATCTTTGGCACATTTCTTTCAGAGAAGCAAATGTAGAGATCATGAGAGTCGTTAGTGTGCAGAATAACTTTTGGTTTTATTTGCCACTGAAAACAGTGAAAAATAGTCATAGGTACCATTAGTATGCTTTACTTTTTGAGGATTGACCCTGTCTGCTGCCTGTCTCAGCATTTTGTTGGACATGAGAGCCATTCTAATCATTGCTGTTTCAGAGCAAATAGCTAGTGGGTTATATATACAGCAAGTAAGTACCAAATAAAACCTTTTGATAGAATGAGTAACTTGCCATCTATTTTATATCGTAGTTTAGATAAGCCTAGATCCTGACTTATCCCCACCATCCTGCTTCACACATGAGCTTAGTAAGACTGGGGTCTGTTAATTGTTACCTTCCCCAGTAATTCCTTTGACTTTTGAAAATGGGCCAGATTAAAACCCAGAAAGATGCTAGGTAACAAAGGGTGAATATGTTGATTGGTTTTAAACATGTTTTTTAGTGTAAACACATGTACTCATATTTCTGTGTGTTTTCCTTTTAAACATAGTCATGCCTGGAAAAAGGACTAGTTTGAATCCATGGATGATTCTACTGTAATGAGTTTTGCTCTTTAACTCACTTCTATTTTTCTCAATAAGATACTCAACCTCTTTGAGCCTCTGTTTTCTCCATTATTTATTCTTTGAGCCTCCATTTCTTATCACTAAAATGAGCATATTGGTCTCAAAGACCCTCGTGTAGTAGTCTATGATTTCCAAGTTAGCTTGGAAGGAGCCTCATAATATCTTTCCCTTGGGCATAAGATGTCTCCCTATCTGCTCAGTACAACATATCTGGAATAGCTGTCAGCAGTATCCCCTGAAAACCATTTGTGTGGAACATTAATTGGTAAAATGCTTTATTATAAAAGTTTGTACATTAGCAAATTGAATCGTTTCAAAACTCAAGAAACAAACTTGTCAAAATGATTTCTAATCCTTTACCCATAAAAACAAAGAGATAACAGCTATTTATATCTCACTAAAATTGTATCCTGCATATGGGAAACTGGTGTTCAACTCCGTTTCAGAAAAAGATAGCTGAGGAAAAAGAGGAAAATGGGAAGAGGAGGAATATCTTCGTGGTCCAAGTAGACAAGCAAATTTCATAGAAGGAAAGCTGTCTGGAGCCTTTGGGTCAGCAAAAATGAAGCCCTGAATTATATGTAAATGAATGTGTTATTACGGGATCAAGCAGGGAGCATTGAAGATAAGAAGTTGACAGAAAGCTCAAAGGGTGACCAGTGTAACATTAGAACTCAGTTGAAAGGATTTGAGAACCAGAAAAGCATTTGATTTGGTTAGTATTGGGAATGTTTCTGCTGGTGTTCTTTTCTCTAATTGTACTCTTTGGGTCAGTATCTGGCTCACTAACACTTTGTTTCCTATCTATAAGCTTTATGAAAATAACTCATTTAATGCCCACAGCAACCCTAGAAACAGGTAGGACATTAAGGCACACACAGTTTATGAGTCAAGAGAGGCGGTTGTGTTATGGTAACAAATGACCTCTAGATCCCAGTGGGTTATAACCACAGTGCCGTCTTTATTACCCACCAGATGTGCGAGGTGGGTCAGCTACTCTGCTCCAAGCTATGTGCACTTCAGGACCCAGGCCAGTGTCCTTCTTGACCATTGCTGATCATAATGAAGAAACATGGCAGATCTTGTCTGGCTCTTAGAGTTTTCTGCCCAGGAGTTATTTGTGCTGCTTCTAGCCATGATTTTGTGTTCAAAACAAGTCAGATGCCAAGTCTGGTATCAATGGGGTGGGGAAGTAAAATCTTCCCAACAGAATGGAGCAGTGTATATTTTTAAATAAAAGTACACTCCCACAGAGAGAGGGTGAGTAACTTTCCCTAGCCAGTGAGCTGGTTCGTGGAAGAGCTGGGATTCTGAACTCAAGCAGAACAGTGTCTGACTCCCATGACGAATTAAAATGAATTTTGTGAGCTTCGCATGAAATTCATCAAGGCTTTTTTTGTGTCCATATTACTGAACAACCATATGTAATGTAAAAATCATAACTTCAGCTGGAATCTTGTTGCTACCATAGCATTAAGGTTAAGAATGAGGACTTTGGAGCCAAGAGTGCCTGTGCCCAGGTGCTGCCATCATCACTTAGTAGCTCTGGGACCTTTCAGAAGATGCTTAATTTCTTTGTACTTTATTTTCAACATCTGTAAAATGGGGAAAATAATAGTGCCTACCTCATGGTTGGGGTAAGGATTAAACAAGTTAATAACTAACGTAAAGTACTTGGAATGTAATTACTACATAAATATTAATTATTATTACTATTATCCTCTTCTATCTTAAATGTAAACAAAATAGGTTCAAAGACTGTGCTCAGCACCAGAGCTATCATCTACCTTCAGGCACGATGAGTATCTCACATCCTTTTAGAAGTGGCTTTTTGTTGGCTCTGTGTCTGAACTCACTATTTACTTTTCCCCCCTCTTGTGTTAAGATAGAAGAAATGGCCTCATTTCTTATTATGTTCTCTCTCACTGTGGCAGTGAAACAGATGATAATTATGAATGCTTAGATTTATTTACATATAAACAGAAAGTTTCCAATAGCCTGTTTTGACATAATTCTTCTGCCTGGTTGTTATCCTATTTTTTTTTTTCAACGAAAAATATCTCCTGTCCACCAATTGCTTTCCTGTTTTCTGAAACACTTTTACCTGCCTTGAGTGTGTCCTAGTTGGTTATACATCTAAGATTTTTTTTCTTCCCTTCAGAGTTTTACCTAGTGGAATATATATTATTTTACAGATTGGTTCCGTTCATTTCGCCTCTCTTAAGATACTAGGCTGTCTGTTATTAGGTACTTTTATTTTTCCCCTCTGAAGATTCTCATTGCTGACTTTTTTGTTGATTTTTAGCTACTTGTCAAATCAGGTACTAATCGAATATTGTCCACATTTGGTCACGATTTGATTTTGTACAAAGAATATAGAGAAGTCTGACTTTCTCTTTTATTCTCTGGATTTTTACAATGGACATTCTTTTAAAATGGTCTGTGTCTTGAAATCTTGTTATTTTGAACAGTCTTCCTGGTAATGGTGTGAAGGAGAGGAATAGAACAGAAAGATGCTTTCTGATTTGTTTGTGTGCCTTCTAAGACTTCACTCACTGGCTCTAATATTATAAAATTGTGTGAACATGTACAAAATGTTTCATAGTTAACTTTTCTAGGAATGTGCACAGTATAAAAATGTGCTGATGGTGGAGACAGTGAGAATACACAGAAATATATAGACTAAAGCTGGTTAAATGTTCTAGAGGGAAGAATGAAGAATGTGCTTAATATAAATTGTTAAGTCACAATAACTGGGAAGGGTTCAAGAATGAAGAAAACAAGATGTAGGCTCAATGCTAGTAAAGTATTTAATGGCATACCTCAAATGGAGTTAATCTAATTAAAATTGATGCAAAAACGATTGAATTCCAAATACAGAAAAGATATCAGATTACTTTTTGCTACGGGTCCAAGTAAGAATTAAGAAATATATTAAAAGCACTTTTCAAAGAAATAATAGTACAATACAAGTATAAGTTGTCCATTATGTGGTAGACTCTAACAATTATTCCCTTCTCTTAGAATTGCCCCCAGCCTGTAAGGTACAGGACCACATCTAAGACTGCGCTATATGACCCTGCCCCCAGGTCAAAGCTGCTCATTTCAGGGTGTGTGCCTCTCCTGCGCTATGGCAATCAGGATCTTACTCCAGGAAATTAAAACGTGAAACTGATGGAATAGAATCCAAGAGTCTCCAGAGCTCAACTAGGGCATTGTGGAAGCATCAAGCCAAGGGTTATCTAAATTCTTGCTGCAAAGATAGCTGCAGCTTAACCGGCTCCTGCTTCTCCTAGAGTTTGGTGGTTCAGTTCCTTCTGAAATACCATGCCACATTCAATAAATACCTCCTCTTTCCTATTCTACCCGAAGTTTGTTTCTGTTACTTGCAACCAGGAGAACTCCAACTCACACAGTCCTGAAAAGATTAGAAAAGAAGAATCTAGCCAGGATACAAAGCTCAATGAGGAAAATGACTCTGAAAGAAAAGTGAGATGGATTCTGATAGGTTATGGCCTCATAAAAATGAATTGGCAGATGATCAAAGCATCAAATCACTCTTACAAAATGCTTTAGAGAAGGCTATTAAGTTGTATGGTTTTTAAAGTCAGCAAATTTATAGTGCTCCTGAGGCTTAATGGCTCAGTTGTGTAGAGACCTGAGTTGATGAGGGCTTGATTATAGGCAAACCAGTTTCAAGACCACGGGTCACCTAACTCCTTACACCCACAAGTGGCCAACATATGCCCCAATAATGGGCAGCCAGAGAGTATGTGCATGTATTTGTATTTGCAGACCATATCCACTCTGGAATACAAACTACATCAATATTCCCCTAATAGAGCACTGAGGTGGCATCTTATACTGGGCATAGCAGTAGACTTAGTAAAAAGAATATGAAGATGAAAGTACCAAAAATATCTATGGCTAAGATTACATGTGCCTGTGGATATTTAGCTATCAAGTGTGTGATTTGAATCCTTCATATAGTCATCTTGGAGTCTTGAGAAATGGCATGTTAATGAAGTTCCTTAAGTTTTTTTAAAAAAAACTACTTTGCAATAAAGAGTTTACAGCTCTAGAGCTATAAATTTTCATGTTTGACATCTGATTTTATGGCTGTTAACTTTTGTAAAATGTGACTGCCATTTCCTCTATGAAGGCTTCCTTGATTCTCCTGGTCAGAATCAAACACTCTCTGCCCAAAACATATCACACTTTGCTTGGAACGCCTATTATATCTTCCCAAGCTATGCGTATATGTATATTTGCATAGATATGGATTCTGTGCAAACATATATAGTTGATAGATTTTATATTAAAATACATCTGAATGTATTAGTTTGTCAGAGCTGCTGTAACAAAGTACTACAGATTGGGGTTGGGGGTGGGTGGTTTACACAACAGAAGTTTGTCTTGAAGTTCTGGAGGCTGAAGTCCATGATGTGTTGACAAAATTGGTTGCCTCTGAGTCTGTTCCATTCTTTTCCTGGCTTCTGGTGGTTTGCTGGCAATCTTTGTTGTTCCTTGGCTTGTAGAAGCATCATTGCAGTGTATGCTTTCATCTTCATATGGTGTTCTTCCTGTGTGTGTGTGTTTGTCTTCAAATTTTCTTTTTTTTTTATAAGAACTTCACTCCTGTTGGATTAGGGCCCATTCTAGTGACCTCATTTGAAATTGACTACCTCTGTAAAAGCCCCTATCTCTAAGGCCACATCTACAGTACTGGGGATTAGAACTTCAACATATGCATTTTTGGGGGACATTTTTCAGCTCTTAATGCTGAAAACAGACATGTTATCTGTTTTCTGAGGCTGAATGCTCTGTAACTGCAGGACTGAGTTACTCATCATTGTAGTTTCCATAGAGCCTAGCAAAGCACCTCCAACTTAGTAAGCAACATAATATTTGTGGAATCGATTGATAACATTTCCAATCTAGCCTAAAAACCACCTTTTTGGGCCTGGTGTGGGTTCATGCCTATAATCCCAGCACTTGGGGAGGCTGAAGTCTGAGGATCACTTGAGCCCAGGAGTTCAAGATCAGCCTGGGCACTAGAGCAAGTCCCCATCACTATAAAACCTATTTTAAAAATTAGCATGGCATGATGACACACATCTCTGATCCCAGTTATTCAGGAGGCTGAAGTAAAAGAATTGCTTGAGCTCAGGAGATTGAGGCTGCAGTGAGCCATGATCACACCACTGCATTCCAGCCTGGGCGACAAAGTGAGATCCCATCTAAAAAAAAATAAAACCACCATTTTGTTGAGCTGAACTCACCCTTGTGTGTGTAAATCATGCCACAAATGAAGGAATGTTTTACTGTATAAACTTTCCTATGTGACAGTCCACCCAGGGATTCCATCAGTACCTCCTTCAACTCTTCCCCTTGGAACTCACAAACCTTCTTTTTCTGAGCCTAGCTAAATGGCTCAAGCATCCTCATAGATACTATGTTGGGGCCTTTGTCAAAATAGAGACAGAATGAGATTTCAGAGCCATAGATAGTTGAAAGTCATGGAAACTAAATTAGTTGCCATGTAAGGGCTATTGTCACCACCCTGACCTCACAGGTATATGATGCTCCTTAGGAGATGGTTAGCATGTATATGTGTGTGTTTTTTTCCTCAAGAATTCCCTTTCTATATTAAGCTGCATATAGTTCATTGATTTTAGATGTTACCAAAATTGGTGGAATAACTTGAACATTATTTATAAAGTTGTTATTTTAAAGAGTTTGTCTTAATTGTCAGGCATAACACAGACCTAGATTTATTTCAGTGGAATTTTAAATTTTAAAGAAGAAATATCAGGGTAGCAGGGCAAGGTTGCAGAGGAGGGAGTGTACATGGAAACACAGGGAATTCCAGGTTTCTTAGAAAGCGTGGTAACATAAGGAATACACATTCAGAAACCTAGCTTTTTCAAAATTATTAAGAAATTCAGTGGTTCTTCAGTGATTCATAAGAAGTGTGTATCTCAAGGAAAGCTTTTTTTCAGAAGTGTTTGACTTTACACTCAAGGAAGTAGTAATTGCAAGAGTTAAGGCTAGAAATATCTGTATTAAAATTAGGGGAACTTTTGCTCTAATATGTATTTTAGAAACATTGTAGGTAGGAGAGCTTTGGGATTTCACTCTGTACCAGAGAGGAGGAGGAGAAAATGGGTTACTTTAATTCAGTATTGTGTTAAATTCAGGCTCTTCCAACTTTATCAAAAATTTTGGGATGAAAGCAAATATTATTCTAATGAAAGCTGACAGTTCCAAGCAGAAAAAGAAAATAGAAATAAAAGGGAGAAAACCCAGACGGACAAATTCACTTCTTCACTGGATATTTACTACCAATAATATATGGAGCATCTAAAATGTACAAAATGCTACACATATGACTGTAGTAGTAGGGATTACAGGTAGCTTATGTGGTTTTATTGGCTTCTTTTTCAAGATCTGGAACATGGGATTAATTTCTAATATTGAATATGAGTGAAGGCATTTGTAATCTTGCCTCAAAGCAATGAGAACATCTTTGTTCTGAAGTGTCATCTTTCATGTATTATGGATCCTTCATGCCCTAAATGCACAAAGACCACAAAGTCACAGCCCTCTAGGGACTTACCTCCCACTAGGGAGATAAATAGGTAAGAAGGTATTTGTGACTTTGTGGATTGTGTGAGTGACTCCATGGATGGATGGATGAATGAATAAATGAAAATGTGAGTGTAATTCGAGGCACTATTCTTGAGAGCATAAGAACAATTTTGAGAATACAGATATAGGGTAAGGATTTAAAGAGCTACTTTTTATTTTTTAGAAGCTGCAGAAAACTCCATAAGGACAAGCCTGTGGATAACAGACCTTCAGAAACTCAGACTACTAAAATTAGAATTTTTGTTTGTGTTTACTATCTCTGTATTCCAACACACTGAATTCTTTAAAAAGTCTCTGTGTTAATTTTTGGGAGGATCAGGGTATGTTCCATAATTGGCATAGTGTAATTTATTAAACTCCCATGCTCTTGCAAAGTTAGTGAGTTTTACATACCAATCCTGTTGAGTTTCCTGCTGACTGATCTCACTGCACAAAATCCTGTGAAGATCCACAACTTAGAATATGCTTCCAACTTACTGACTTTTATGCTTTATGGATGTTAATAGAGTCTCCTAAAGCATATAATCAGAGTGATTTTGTTGTTGTTTTAAAGTTTTGGGGGAAACACTAATACTACGTATTGAAAAAAGTATATAAAGACATTTCTTTCATATGAGTTTTGGCTCTAAAAGTTTCTCTAAAATCTGCTCTCACCCTAACTGTCTGAGGGGATGAGTAATTAAATGATCTGCTGTGGAAAGGCTAATTAATTTAACCATTACTCAGGGACTGCCACCACTGGTCTCCCCATCTGCCCACACGACAGGTGCACCTGGCACTTGACATTGTCATGGTCTCCGTGGCGGGTGACACCCCAGGGCGCCTCTGTGTGGGGAGAGAATGGGTCTTGGCCTCCTCGGAGGAGCAAACCTGTTCTCCCCACAAGCATACCAGATCGCCACCGGGCTCTTATTATTTGGATTCACTAGAAATGGAGAAAGTTGATGATTAATTGAATCTTACTCTTTAAGATTTTAGTGTATGACTCTCTGCCCCAAGGCACAAATGACAGTAATCATCTATCTAATTTCAATGTAAACATTTGGCAATATCTTCATAGGGTGGAGAGAACAAAACCTCCGCCTAAGCGTTGGTTTATATTGGGAGTTTGATTAGTATTTTCCTTCTACTCTGCCAGAAATGTAGATTTATAGTACTTGGAATTCAATGTGTTTCTGAAAATTTATGATAGTGGTTTCCCCATTGGTTCTCATTAAAATGATCAAAAATGTGTTGTGTCCATGGAGACCCCAAATTCTTGTATTATTTGTGATGGCCTCCCTAGCAGTAGAGGCAGTGGTAACAGGCAATAGTAGATACAGAGGCACAAGTTCTAATAAATAGGATTAAAGTTAAATATATATTCATTGCTATTTTACATATTTGTAGAAACATGAATGGCCATATTTAAACTTTTGAGCAGTGGGATGATAGGCATGCTTTCCAGCCTGCATGAACAGCCTCCATTTAGCCACGGAAGGTAGGCACTGCTGCATATTAGCAGTGTTGACCAGGAGTCTCTGGGGGCCCTATGACCTTTTTAAAGATCCATGAGGTCAAAATTATTTTCATAAGAATACTAAGACGTTATTTGCCTTTTTTGTTCTCATTCTCTCATGAGCGTACAGTGGTTTGCCAGAGGCCACCCCACATGTGACATTGCAGCATATTGAATGTATTAATAGAAGCAAATATGAGAATCCAGATGTCATTTTTGTTAGACAGCTATTAAAGACTTTTACAGAATTATAAAACAGTACCACTTGTTTTATTATATTTTTAAAAATTATAGTTATATTTCATAATTACATTTATGTTAACCTGTAATAAAATTATTCCTTTAAATTAATATATATGTTTAAAGTTAATTTTGAAGATGATAAATATTAGTAGATATAACTGACAAAAACAAAAGCTCTTTCGGATTCTCAGTAATTTTTTTGCAGAGTGTAAAGGGATTCTTAATCCAAAAAGTTTGATTAACTTTTATATCATGGAGATGATAATAACACCTACCTCATGGGATTCCCTGAATTTAAAGAATATCATGTGAGGTATTTAGAATAGTGCCTGACATAGCAACTTTTCAATAAATATCAGCTATTATGACTATCTTTTTAAATGGAAAAGTAAAATAGGTCCAGTATCTCTCAAAGAAGTGACCTAGAATAAAATCCTGACACCCAAGTGGCAGATCTTGATGCTGAACAAAAGTCTAACAGCATTGTATTCAAAAGACTTAATGTATTTAGAGAATAATGTAGAACATGTAATAGACATTATTCCTAATTAAAATATTTTTGAGGACAGATCTGTTCTCCTATGTAATTTGTTGCTGTAAAGTTGAAATTGAAAAAATCTTAGAAATAGCAGAAAGTGCCTTCTTATTAAAGGAAGTTCAAATCTGATCTTTTGATAAAATTTCTAGTCACCTAATGTGTTTTCAAATCCAGCTTTGAATGCAGAGTGTTATACTTACTGTGTCTTATGACAGTGGTGCGTTTAGAAATGCTTTCTCCATCTATCAATCCTGAAGTCTTTCAATTTGGAACTGTATTATTATTTATGTTTATTTCCCAGGCCCTAGAACACTGCCAGGCCTGCAGTAAATTCACATTAAGTGTTTGCTGAATGCATAAGAATTTCCATTATTGCTGGATTATGTAGTTTCAGTTAGCAGAATATTCTGAATTAATAAAAATTGATGTAGGTGTATTTAATACATAAACATAAGTAAGTGTTAAATACTTTAAAGGAATTTAACCTAAAAATCAAAACTAACATGAAGCTAGAGTTTTGTAGGGAGAGTACAATGGGATTCTTTAATATGGCGATACCTTTACCACAGTAGAGGAAACTGACTTTGGATTGCTAAGATGCCTAAGAAAATTTTTTCTTTTTAAATTCATATGTAAGCATATTTATTTGTTATACTTTATTTTTCTGGAAAGGTCAAGTGATCACATAAATTATCTTGCATGTTAATTAAATCACAGAGTATTTCACATATTGACAGCTTGCTTGATATGAGCTGGATCTGCCTTTTTAGTGTGTTGCATGTATAGCGTATTTGGGACCAGGAGACTTATAATGAGTAGAAATAATTCGTCCCACTTACACTAAGTGCCCTTGCTGCTCTTCCATCAGGGCATCCTCAAAGGAGCACCATCTGTCCTGTGGAGAGTAGGGCACACAGCATCTCCATTCTCTCCCATTCAGTGTGGGTGCAAGTCATGGGCTTCCTGAAGAGTGGCAAGGGAACATTGATTTGTCTCCCAATAGGCATGCCCTGGACACTTATGCAACAGATGGCTCTGTAGCACTGTGGCCTGAGGTCTCTGCACGTCACAAAGTGAATATATTCCCCCCCTCTGCAAGCTGCTTTCTCCTTGGGGGATGTTCTTTTAAACATGCAAACCTTGCAGGTCTTTTCTAAATTTTACAAATGCCAACATCCTGTTGGCTTCATTGTGAACACTGTTTCCATGGGCTTAAGTTGCAGATGTGTCAGTGGTATTCTGAAGAGTATATAAAACAAATAAAATGTTGTCGTTTATGATCTTTAGTTCAGATAGTCTGGGCTATATTGAAGGGCTTTAGAAACTTAGAACTAATTCTCCATTTGGATATAAAATTGAATAATAAGAGTAGCTCTGTTTTATTCTTCCTGGAGAGAAAGTTATCTTTACATTTAACTGTAAGAGAAGTAAGTACTGTGGTCTCTTGTTTCATCGTGTGTATATTCTTTGTATTCTTCTTTTATACCTGTTATGTAAATAAGAACCCACAGCTCTTGATAAAATATCCCTGTGCATTTGTTTGGCAATCATAAAGTCAATACCCACTTCATATTGAGCTACTGGCTTTGCCACAAACACAAAACAAAACAGTGATGCGTTGCAGAAGCACAGTTGTCTGTTTCCAGCAGATGAACTGAGGCCTTTAAATAGGAGCAAGGGTGTATGTGTGTGTGAGTGTATTTAATTTGTCTTGGGTAGCTTGCAAATCCAGCATTCTTTATTTTCTACACAAAGCTGTTTGTAAGGACTTTGAATTTGCATGAAAAAGATACTAGTCCCAATTGCTTTCACACATATATTGGGACCATAGGGGTTTGAAGATATGGCGTGCCAGGAACTACTAAATCTAGGGACAAATGAGATTCTGTGAAAAAGACAGAGCCATTTATTTTTAATATTTTGATTGAGTTGATAATTTGATCTCAGAAATAACATCTAGAAATCGTGAGTATTTTATCATAGAGGTTTTTACCATGTCAAGAACTTTAGCACTTCCTTAGTTTTAAAAAAGAAAGAAACTTTTCATACAAAAATAACATTTTTCATACAAAAATAAAACACAAATTCTACCTTAAAAAAAATCCAGCTGATGTAAAATGTACACACAAGGACTTGAAATATTTGGAATATACAAGTTATTGAACCTGAAGAAAGAATCCCTTATTTGTTGTGTTTTAGCACTGGAAACCTACTTTTCAAAGGAAATATAATTCAGATGCCTACTACATAAAATAGCTTAGAGTTGAAGTGCCCTTTCTGTAGTGGGACTTAGCTGCCACTGGCTTTGCCCACTGACTCCATGGGAGGACCCTGAACGGTCCCTTGGACCCCTGAGGGATCTCTGTTGGATGATATAATAGGTTACATTGCCTGCATAAATGTTTTTAAAACAATTACGGATAATGGTCCCCAAAAGACATTTGTGTTTGCTGTTCTTGCAAATTCTGCTCCTTCATCACCTAGCTACCCTGAGTTAGGGTAACTTCCAGTTGTTGACATCTAAGCAGTTTCCCCAGTTGTAGATACAGTGGGCTAGGAGCTGGGCTGGGGTTGGGGATTGACTCCCCTGTGGCCTATGCTTCTCTGAAATTTTCCATCTTTGCATTACCTATTTCCACATGGCTGTTTGAATTTGGGCATTTCTCCATTCACATGGTGGTAGGTCAGATATAAAATGGTGTTTTTAGTTTTTATATATTTTACTCTCCATTTCACCAAATCAAGGTGCTAAAATGCTGCTCCTTTAGAGATGACCCCTTTATGTTGATTTATTCATTTTGTTCCTTCTTCATTGAATGCCAAAGAATATAATGTGTGGGCAGTCTACAAAATTTCATAATTTATTAATATAGTATTTTCCTTTTTAAAAACTATGTAATGACTAAAACCATTAAGCTTTTCTTTCAAATGAATTAATAAGATTTGAGAAGCACCTTACAGTGTGACAGGCCTAATAGTTTATAAAGGCCATCTCTTTTAAGCATAAAGTAGTGATGTTCCTAACATTTACACTGTATTAGGACTCTTTTATCATTTAGTAGGATGATGGGGATAAGATAGACTCTTGATCTGTTCCTGGAAATGTCTCTTTTATGTTACATTGCTCTTGTGAAAAATTAACATACCATTAGCATATATATTAAATCTTTCCCTGAAGCTTCAGCAATTAGAAATGATGATTCAAGGCAGTTTTCTGGAACATTCTTACATTCATAGTTCTGTATCTGTCTTTTAGTTGAAGTTCTCTAAGTGTGGTCCTGGGACCCTGGGTATCTCCAAGACACTTTCAAGGGATCTGCAAGGTCAAAACTATTTTTGCCTTAACACTAAGATGGTATTTGCCTTTTCACTCAGCTTGCATAAGTAGAGTTTTCTAGAAGCCACGTGACATGTTCTGTCGTAACAGATTATATGCTGAAGCAGATATGAGAATGCAGCTAGCTGTCTTCTATTAAGCCAGACATTAAAGATAGTTGCAGAATTCTAAAGCAGTATCACTCTTCTCACAAAATTTATTTCTTTCCCTTTATTTTCAAAATGTATTTTTGTTTTGGAATTACTGTTTAGGATGACTTTTAATTAAAGTGTTTTACTTATGTTGGTATGGGTTTATTGGCTTTTTTTTGGTGATTTAATAACTATCTTAATAAATTACATTTTTATTTATATGTGGTAACAATAGATAATAACCCATAAAAGCAAAAGCTCTTTGGGATCCTCAATTTTTCTGCATACAAAAGAGTCAAAAATTTGGGAACTCAGAACTCAGATATCAGGGAACTGCTGTTCTACAGTCCCCTCATTCATTGCTCTTACATAGGAATTTACTCTGTTGAAGCTTACTCAGATATTTACCTGGTGGCCTATGGAAGTAGTGCTTTTCATAATTTTAGGATGTATGTAAAAAAGCTTTTGTGGTCAACCGGAATAGAGGGTACCCTGTGGGAATCAGGGTGTGTGTGTGCAGTGCCCCTGTGTTATGTACTACATAAATGCAAAATGGTAATATTATTTAAAAATCTGTTATACTAGGCAAGTAGATATTAGATTCTGTAACTGATTCCTCATTCAGCAAGTCACAAATACTTATTTTGTTCCTACTAAGGGGCCTTAGTAGTTGTTAAAGAGATGAGCTAAATATAATCTCCCCCCAGGCAACCAGCTGTTACAGTAAGATATTAACTATACCACAACTGACCACCTGCAAAAATGAATGGATCATCATTTTTGGTTGCTACTGTTCTGGTCAAGGAGGAATTTATGGTCTTATTTAGAAGAAAAATATATTGAATAAACAGTTGGGTAAAATATGAGACAATGTGTTTACCATACTTTAGATGAGAAGTTAAATGCCTCCATGTTTCAGTATACAGAGAAAAGAGTGTGGCAAGTGAGTTCAGGTATTGTGGTGAGAAGTTAATTATTATTAGCATTAAAGTTGCTGCTGGTGTCCTGGCAGTATGGCTGTGTTTTTGCTTAGGTGGGACCAATAGGGACATATTCACTTTGTGATTATTCTGCAAGCTGTGCTCTTATGATTTCTTAATTTTGCTGCATACCTTATACTTCATTAAAAAAGTAAAGAGATTTTAACTTTAAAATGTCTCTGTAACATGTTAGACTGTTTGCAGTTTGTACTTAAAAACATTTGTCCAAAGACTCATTGCTTATAGTTACTCCTTATTTTGCCTTAATTTACCAAAGCTTCTCAGTAGGTGCCTCTGAAGTCCAAGGCACTGAGTCATTTGACGCTAAATCTTCAGTTGGTAAATAATCTATCTTTTCTCTTTCTAGTAATGTATTATTATGATGTTTTTACTAAAAATGACATGGGCCAGTTGGTTTTAAAAATATACGTTTTTGAGAAGTTTTTAAATCAAAGTAATATATGCACATACTTTGGAAATCAAATGCAATGATATACACCCCGCTTTTCGTACTCTGCATCTTACACCCCTGACAGAGCCTCTCTCCATTCTTTTAGATCAAACCTTCTGAATTTTCCATCCTTGTATCTAAATAATATGCTTGAACTTCTGTTTCTAGATCACTTTTAAACATTTTGTATTATCTTTCTATTGTGGAAGATAAGGATTTAGTATTTCTGTACTACCTGTTTCTCCATGCCTCCCTTTCTCTAATTTTTTTTATTAAATTGTAAATTAATTTAGTTAGTAATTACAATGAGAAAACAAAGTAAATGTCATTCACAGCTGAATCTAGTAGAAGTTTGGAATTGCATTTCTAGGATAACTTTGTTTTTACTAGCATTAATAATTGCCACGTCCTGCCAATGGCTTAGGTTTTCATATTCCACTTTCTTATTCTTAAGCTTTAAAGTAAAACTCTACAACTCTTCTCAATATTTACAAACACATAGGTCATTTATTTTGGTTCAACTTTTATTCTTAGAGTCATCCTTCTGAGAGTCTTCATCCTCTTGCTGCAATCCAGATTAGTTTTTCTCTGGATTCCTACATAGCTGTTGTCCAGGGGCTTCTTTTTAACAAACAAAGAAAAAAATAACAAGAAAAATTCCAATTCTTTATTGGAGTTCTTGTTTCTTATTACCCAGTTTTCCTCTT
The DNA here is from genome assembly GCA_963573385.1 of Cacajao melanocephalus. Taxonomy (NCBI): domain Eukaryota; kingdom Metazoa; phylum Chordata; class Mammalia; order Primates; family Pitheciidae; genus Cacajao; species Cacajao melanocephalus. The sequence goes on from CAUYLG010053160.1 coordinate 56,487, forward strand.
TATTTGGTAGAGTTACGTATTGCAGTAAAAAAGAATTTATAGATTTATTTGATACAAATTTTGACAGTGTAATAATATTAAGTCTTTCAATCCATGAATATGGTATATATTTCTATTAGTCTCCTTAAATCTTTGTTATCAGTGTTTTGTAGTTTTTAGTATAGCAGTCTTGCAAATCTTTTGCTAAATGTGTTTCCTAAATGTCTTATTTTTTTGACATTATTATAAACAGATACTTTAAAAGTTTTACTTTCCAATTGTTTGGTACTAGTATATAAAATTAATTATTTTTGTACATTGGCTTCTATCTGCTGACTTTGCTAAATTCACTTATTAGTTGTGTAGTAAATTCCATCAGATTTTCTACTTAGAAAATAATGTCATCTGTAAGTAGACAGTTTTACACCTTCCTTTTTGATATTCATGTCTTCTATTTCTTTTTCTTGTCTTATCAAGTTGTATAGGAGTTTTGCTTCTATTTGCATTTTATATAAATAGGAAATAAAGCATATACGTTTTTGTACTCGCTTCTGTTGCTCAACAGCATATTTGCAGTATTCCATATATTGTTGTCATTAAATGTAGATTATTCCTTTTCAGTGTCATATAGTATTCCAGTGTATAACTATGCTAAAGTTGACATATCTATTCTATTGTTCATGGGTGTGTGCATTTTCAGCTTATAAGGTTACTAAAGTGCTATTATGAACATTCTGGTACATGTCTTTTGGTGAACATATACTTGTATTTCTGTTCAGTTTAGACTTCAGAGTGGAATTTCTGGTTCATAGAATATGGAGCATGTGATTCTCATGTTTTCTTTACTTTATAAGTACTTACAATTGTTACCTCTGTACTACATTTTTAACAGTTTCTGGGGAAAGAAGAGATAAATTCATGTGTTCAATTTTCGTATTGAAACAGAAGTCATTCACATCCTTTTCTTTCAATTCTTTGTTCCTTTCATTGGTTCTTTTCATTGAGCTCTTTTCATCTGTTCACTAGGACTTGAGTCAGAGGATACATAGGGGCTTTCTGTGTTGTTTACTTGGCCTCTCTAGCAAGGCACATGGCTTCCATCCCTTCGTGGCTACTTGCTATCTACTCTGTTGCCTCTTCTTGCAGGTGTACTCACAGGTCCTGCCACAGACTCCCAAAACTTGTATGCCTGGAATGTCTCCTATTCTAGTCTCCCTTCTTCTAGTCTATACCTTTAGGTATTTATTCAGGGAGAACTATTTCTACTAAAAGACTGCCCAGCTGCAACCAAACAAAAGCACATGTCTTCTTGATAGTTGTAGGCATTTCAAAGATCTAAGCACTTAGGAAAGAAGAAATTTTCACTTCTGTTTTCTCCAGTGGGAACATTTCTAGGGATTGAGCTCCTTCCCCTCTGTTTGTATATAGCTGATCCTGTGCAAATGGAAGATTAAAAGATGAAATATCACTCAAATATTTTCTCATCTTGATAGTAGGATGGTAGTAGAAGAATATCAGGGGAAATCCTTATCAAACTAACATTTTAGAGATTACCAGAATAGTTCATTTACCCCTATGACATCTATCAATTATTTTAAAAAATGATTGAAAAGCTGTCCAAAATGCATATCTATCACTTTGCAGCAGTATTGTTAAAATTTTGGTGAATATTGGATATATTTTAAGTGGAACCAGAATTATAAGGGGTCTAAAAACGAATCCCATTGTTAAATAAGGAATACTAAAATAAAGAACCTGATTTTTAAATATACATTTTTATATACTGAAAAATGATAAGCAGAATTTTTATTTAGAGTTTGCAGTAAGGAAATCTAAAATTTGATTCTAAAAATCTACTATATACCAGCTGAGGACTCAGTGTATTAGCCTTTTTGGGCCTCAATTTCTTCATCTATAAAATGGGCATAGTGAAATCACCCATTGGATTGTTGTCAGGCTCAAATGAGAACAGGTACAATTCCCAGCATGGTGCCTGTTTTGTAGCAAGCATGCAAATGATTTTCTATTGTTGTTTTAAAAATAGAAAGGAGTTACATTTTGTTTGCTTCTTAATATTTATTATTGATACAGAGGGCAACAAAAGAAATAAAAATAATTAAAATGTATAAGCAAAGTTGAAGAGAAAAGACAAATATTATAGCCATGAAAAATTTATTTGTGAGTGATATATGTTAATGAACTGAAAGCAAAGCATCTACTCAGCATTTAACATTTATTTGGCTATTAAAAAATCCATGGCAAAAAAAAAACTCTCTTTCGTGACACTCAGTGAAAACAATGCATTCAGGACCAATCACTTTAAATATTTATAGAAAGTACAGTGGAGGAAGTGAGCTAAACCAAGGAAGGAATTCCTCTAGAGACCTCAAAAGAATGTTTCACGGTCATGCCAGTGTTGCCTCTACCCTGAGAATGGTCAACTAATCATGTGCTTTTGTTTCTCCAGGGAGAAGTTGGCAGTGGCCCGACTGCAGAGAGAAGTTGCCCAAAGAACAAGTGAGGAGGCCATGGTAAGTCCTGACTGCCTTCTCCTCATTCCATAGCATCCAGAGGTCTCTGGCTTGAAAGCTACTTTGCCTCATTAAGGATATCTATGGGAAATATTTGCTTGCAGCAAGCTGAATGATATTTTGGCAAATGATGTATTTACAATACAATTTATACAGCTTGGCTGTTTGCCAACAGAGTGAGAGATATTAATTTTAAAAAATGAAGATTTAAATAAGATGTTCAGATGTCCAAGGATTATAAGGCTTTGTTTTGTGAAGGTTTCCTGGATGCCCAGACTTCCAGCAATGAGCACGATGTCTGTAAATGAGCGACAGTTCAACGTAATTCAACCCTATCAGCTGTTTGAACTTAAAAAACAAACAACAACCATCTTAGTGTTCCAGAAAAAGAACACTAAGATGTTTGCTAATCTAATTGTCTTCATTATTTTCCTTCTCTTCACTATTTGCAATATATTTTTCCTTGTCCTTTTCAGCTTGTGCCATTTGGAAAACTGATGTTTCCTTGTTTTTTGAATTGTACTAAAAATCAGTATGGTTGCTTTGGTCCACAGCAACTTCATTTTATAGACTGTCTTTGCCAAAGTATCTGCCTCTGTGCCACTTATAACCTCAGAGATGACTGTCTGGGGACCTGGGGAATGCATGTGTGGAGTAACCGCTGTTGCTACTTCTGAAACAAAAAAATACAGCACCAGATTTATTTTTTCTCCCACTTATGGCAAAACAATGGAATGTGTGCAAGTTTTCAGTAAAAGAATTAGATAAGTAGCACATTTTTATACCCTGAAGGCTGCTTCCATTTGATTTCATGAGAGTTAATTGACAGGCCATCCACTGAAAAGGGTAAGAAATTTGTAAAATATGCTGGCCTCATACTTCTCTCAGCAGGGAAATCAAAGGGCTAGAGTAAGAGGGCAAATGTTGAGAGGTGTCTGGAAGGCACAGTGGCCCCTGAGCATGCTAAATAAAATAGGAAGGTGATCACAGTGTTTATTTTGCTAGTGATCTTAATACAGAAAAAATCTTGAATGTTCAAATGCTACAAAGAAACATTCATGGCTGGGTGCGATGGCTCACACCAGTAATCTCAGCACTTTGGGAAGCCGAGGTGGGCAGATCACCTGAGGTCAGGAGTTCGAGACCAGCCTGGCCAACATTGTGAAACCCTGTCTCTACTAAAAATACAAAAATTAGCCTGGCATGGTGGTGGGCACCTATAATCCCAGCTACTTGGGAGGCTGAGACATGAGAATCTCTTGAACCTGGGAGGTGGTGGTTGCGGTGAGAGGAGATCGTGCCACTGCACTCCAAAAACCCTGTCTGGAAAAAAAAAAAAAAAAAGAAAAAGAAAACATTCACAAGCATCTTTGAGCAATGAAATGGAAACAAGATGGAGAAAATAAAGGTCTAGTAGAATGGTGGACTGAGCATTTCCAATCTGGACTTCTCCCTGCGTTTCAAAATATTGATGGGCTTGGTCATTCTGCAGTGTTTTGGTCTTTTGTTTAGGACTTGCTCCTGCTCACCACTTCATCAGCGATATTCCAGTTGAATGTGAGGAAGTAACTTTCGTAGGTCAGTTGCCTCATCATTAAAACGAGGAGATGGAAATTTTGTGATTCCTTTAACTTAGTGGATCATGCTTTTGAGCATTTGCTCATGTAAAGTTTTCATGATATGCATATCTTTCTGGTAATAACTAAAGGTTATTTAAGCTCATAAGAAGAACAGGCCTTGAAAGAATGAACTTTCATTCTTTCTCACTCTGACATTGAATTGAAATGATTCCAGACAGCTGTCTAGTCTTTTACAAAGACCAACCCCCCTTTTTAAAACATTATAGAAGTTCAGTGTAGAAAATACCCAGAAAACACAGGCACAGGGATGACCCCAACTGCTCAAAAAATGACTTTGGAAAAGTGATGAATGTTTCATTATTCTAATTTTAATTATGGTAATGAAAAATCACACTTTTGTATTGATCGGTTGGACAGATATTTATTGAGCATTTATTATGTGCCCAGCACTATTCTAGCCACTGGAGGAACAGTGAAAACAGGCAAAATCTGACAGCTTACAGTTTAGTGGTTGGTGAGACAGATATTCGATATAATTAAAATGTTAGGACACAGAAGCAGCTACGAGAAAATATAATAGAGCAAAGGTAGGGGACATTTAAAATAGGATATGCATAGTATTAGGAGGCCGTTGTAGGAGGATCATTTGAGCTCAGGAGTTTAAACCCAGCCTGGGCAACACAGTGAAACCCATCTCTACAAAAATACAAAAAATTAGCCAGGAATGGTGGTGCACACCTGTGTTCCTATCTGCTTGGGAGGCTGAGGCAGGAGGATCACTTGAACTCAGGAGGCAGAGGTTGCAGTGAGCCGTGATCATACCACTGCATTTCAGCCTGGGTGACAGAGCAAAACCCTGTCAATCAATCAATCAATGGAACATGTATAGTGGTAAATCACTGAAAAGTTAATATCTGAGCAAAACCTGAAGGAGGTGAAGGAGTTTTTACCATGGGGATATTGAGGAGAGGGGCTTTCCAGTAGGGATATCAGCAAATGCAAAGACCTGGAGTGCCAGGGGAACTGCAGGCAGGCAGGGGTGGCTTGAGGGGAGTGAGGGGAAAGGGTGAAGAGTAAAAAGAGAAAGCAAAAGGTGATGGGGGTTGGGGGATAGGGAGGATGGGAGGTATGGGTGCACCATCAAGGTCCCAGTGGATCCCTGACTCATGCTTTGAGAGACAGGAACCATCAGAAGACAACTAGCAAGGCCCCAGTACTAAGTGACTGAATCTAATACTATTCATATTCTTACCATCTCCCTTCCCATTCCATGATTTGTCACATCTCAATTCCTTGGAGACACCATAAGCCCTGATTTTCCTAAACATCTTTATTTTAGTTTTTCTCCCTCTTTCTGAGTAACTTGTTCTCCCTGTTCCTTTACATAGTCAAACTCCTCTGAGTTTTCTATTTAATTATATGCTTCAGCTTCTCTGCTACTAAAATTCATTTATTTTTGAAGTCCTGATTCTTTCAGTATCTGACAGCTCCTAAAAAATTAGGCAGTTCTATTAATCCTTTAAATTTAATTAATGCTGTTACAAGGTTTTTTCCCACAGGACTTTCATTACATCTATAGCAGAAATGGAAAATGGTTCATCACAACTAGATTACTGTATGTATTCAGAGACTATTGTTTATAGTTTTCTATATTTTTATTCACATGAAAGGAAAAATGGTATGGAAGAAGTCAGGCTGTCTTTACAGAGAAGCTATATAATTAAATTAAGACTGGTATCTATTTTTAAAGTCATCAACAAAGCTGTTATAATTAAAGTCTTTAACACAAAGCATGCCCTCTTTAAAATTTGGTTTTATGCAATAAATCTCTACACTTACAAGTTTTAAGATAGCCCCAAGGCAGCATTTTGAGAGTTTTATTTTATTTTATTTTGTTTATTTTTGAGATGGAGTTTCGCTCTTGTTGCCAGCTGTGGCGTGATCTCAGCTCACTGCAACCTCTGCCTCCTGGGTTCAAGCGATGTTCCTGCCTCAGCCTCCAAAGTAGCTGGGATTACAGACACTGACCACCACGCCCAGCTAAGTTTTGTATTTCTAGCAGAGGTGGGGTTTTACCATGTTTGCCAGGCTGGTCTGAAACTCCTGACCTCAGGTGATCCACCCTCCTTGACCTCCCAAAGTGCTGGGATTACAGGTGTGAGCCATCACACCTGGCCAAAATTTCTTTTATTTTTTAATAAACTTTTTATTTTGAAATAATTTTAGATTTACAGAAATGTTACACACCTACCTAGCTGTTACTCAGTTTCTTCTAACGTTAACATCTCTCATAACTATGTAGTTGTCAAAACTAAGAGATTAGCATTGGTATACTACTATTAATTAAGCTTAAGACTTTATTAGAGCAGTTTTTCTGGAAATGCCCCTTTTCTGATGTAAGATCCAGTACAGGGTATCACACTGCATTTTCTTCTAAAAATAAGAGGACTTCTTTTTAATGACCAATTGAGCACATATGTAGAAGTAGAAATAACATGAGCTTGAAAGTGAGAACAGTCTGGATCCAAAGTCCATCCCCACCAGTAGTTACCTAATTACTGTTAACTTGGACATGTTACTTCACTGTTATTATTATTTTTAAATCAATATTGTCTGCTTTTTTGTTCTGTTAACTCAGATCTTTATTTTTGGAAACTTTCTTCAGCGTACTAGATGTTTTATATTTGTTTTCTTTGTTCTTAATTTCCTCTTCCAGGATATAAATGCCACCATTGTTTTTCATAGGTACTGTTCAGGTTTTTTTTTTTTTTTTTAACGAACTCTTTGCGATTATGTTTCTATTCATCCTGGGGGTTGTTTCAGCTTGTGCTGAAATATCGCTGACTCCATTTACTGAGAGGTCTCTTCTGTCCTTAACACTTCAGTGTTGTCTTAAATATTGGTATGTATAAAAAAAAGGTCCATCCTACTCCATGAGTATGAAGATATTCATTCCATTATCTTCTAGAACTTTTATAGTTTTTCAAATGTAAATGTTTATAAATTTCAGGTGGAATTAATTTGGCATGAGGTAGAGATTAGAGATAAATTTTCCCCAAATTAATAGCTAATTTTTCAACACCATTTGTTGAACAGCGCAGCCTTTATTACTACCCTTACTATATTAGAAATGCTCATATCAACCTATGTCAATTACTTGACTGCTTATACTTTTCCGTTGAAAGTTCTATTACACAAACTAGTCCTGAAAATAAAATATGAGATCCCAACTCACTTTTAAAAAATAAACTTTTTTTTTTTTTTTTTTGAGACAGAGTTATGCTCTGTAGCCAGGAGCCAGGCTGGAGTGCAGTGACACGATCTCGGCTCACTGCAACCTCCACCTCCCAGGTTCAAGCAATTCTCCTGCCTCAGTCTCCTGAGTGGCTGGAACTACAGGCACACGCCACTACACTCAGCTAATTTTTTGTATTTTTAGTAGAGACGGGGTTTCACCATGTTGACCAGGATGGTCTCGATCTCTTGACCTCATGATCCGCCCACCTCAGCTTCCCAAAGTGCTGAGATTACAGGCTTAAGCCACGATGCCTGGCTAAAAAATTAACTTTTTATCACAGAAAAATTGCATGCATAGTCTAGAGTGTTTTCATGTATCTTGTACCCAGTTTCCTTTATTATGAATACTTTACATTAGTTTAGCACACTTGTCACAGTTGATAAACTAATATTGGTATACTGTTAATGAAGTCCATACTTTATCCAGATTTCCATAGTTTTGCCTAATGTCCTTTTTCTGCTCCAGGATCCAGTCCAAGATACACATTATATTTACTTGTCATATTCCTAAAGCTTCTCTTGGTTTTGACAGTTTCTCAGGCTTTCCTTGTTTTTGATAACTTGTTAAGAAGTACTGTTTAGGTTTATGTGGCATTGTGTGTCTCATTGGGATTTGTCTAATGGTTTTCTCATGATTAGATTTGGGTATATTTTTGGAAAGTAAACCATGAGTTAAATTTCCAGTTTTTATCACACCATATCAAAAGTATGTATTATCAACATGACTTGTCACTGTTTCTTTTTTTGTTTTTTTTTTTGTTTGTTTGTTTGTTTGTTTTGAGACAGGGTCTCATTCTGTTGCCCAGGCTGGAGTGGTGTGGTGCAATTTCAGTTCTCTGCAACCTCTCCTCCTGGGCTCAAGAGATTCTTCCACCTCAGCCTCCCGAGTAACTGGGACTACGGGTGCATGCCACCACGCCTAACTAAATTTTATAATTTTTGTAGAGACAAGGTCTCGCCACATTGTCCAGGCTGGTCTCGAACTCCTGGGCTCAAGCTATCTGCCTGCCTTTGCTTTCCAAAGTGTTGGAATTATGGGTGTGAGCCACTGCGCCTGGCCTAATTTATCACTGTTGAGATGAACCTTGATCATTTGGCTGAAGTAGTGTATGTCAGATTTCTCTACTGTAAAGTTACTCTTTGCCTTCCCACCACCCTTTTTATCCTGTAATCTTTAGGAGGAAGTCACTATGCACAGCACATACTTACAGGCTTGGGAAATATGCGCCATCTCCTTGAGGGTGGAATATCTACAGAAATTATTTTGAATTCTTCTGCATGGGACATTTGTCTCTTCTACACTATTATTTATATGACTGCATTGATATTTATTTTATACTTTGCATGGTAAAGCAGTACTACTTTATTTGGTTCAAATTATATCAACGTTTGGTCTCTCTTACATGATCCCGGCTTGTTTTTTTTGTTGTTGTTGTTGTTTTTCCTTTTTTTTTTTTTCTTAGCACTTTTTCTTTCTTTCTGGCATTGTAAGATGCTTCAGGCTTATGTTGGGTATTTCTTACCCCTGTCTTAGAATCAGCAGTTTTTCCAAGGTTACCTGGTTCCTGTTAATGAACAGGATTATTTGAAACCAAGATCTGGGTGCTGTGTACCAGCCCACATTTATAAGTAGTATTTAAATACTTTAAATCCAGGAATTCAATGACTGACTGACATTGCTACAGTCATTAATATCATTGGCAGTAGTAATAGGTTAAAAGAGAAAACAAAATCTCAATACACATAGTATAAAATATTTGATAAAATCTAATATTAGTTCATAATTTTTTTAAATGTAGTCAGTTAAGAATAAAAGGAATTTTCCTTAAACTGATAAAGGATGTCTCCACTGAAAATCTTTAGTAAACATTGTACTCAATGAGGAAATGTTAGAAATACTTCTTTTAAGATCCGTTACTAAACTAGAATGCCTTCTGTCACTGCCTCATTTTATTGTTGTACTTCTGGTCCTAGCTACTGGAGTAAGATAAGTAGTATAAGAGCCCGGAAAAAAAGCATAGTTTAGATTATTTGCAAATAATGATTGTCTAAGTAGAAAATCTAAAGGAATCTTTAGTCAAAATTTAGAAGATTGCTGTATATAAAATGAATTCATAGAATTCCTACATCTCAATCATCAGCCCTTAGAAAATATAGTTTTAAACTATAATATTTAAAATAGTAAAAAAAAGGCATATAGGAATAAATCTAAGAAGAAATGTATGAGATATTGATGGAGAAAATTATTAATGGGTATAAAAAGAGATATATGTATGGCATATTCATGGAAGGGAAGATGGAATACCATAAAGATATCAACTTACCTCCAAATGATTTATGCTTTCAGTATAATCTTAATGAGAAAGCCCAGAAGGTTTTCATAGCATTTGGCAAGCTAATACAAATATTAGTATGAAAATATATAAGTTTAAATACATATGACACAATTTTAAATAAAGATAATGGGGAGACATGGTGTCCTACTATACATGAAGATTTATTTTAAAGCTAAAGCAAATTAGTGTAATGTTGGGACAAAGATATTCAAATAAACTAGAGAACAGAATGAAAAGCCTTGAAGTAGACCCACACATGTATAGAAATACGTAATGGAAGTAGAATTATAATTTAGTGAGAATAAAATGGACAATTTTAAAAGGCTGCTGTGATAATTTTTATCTATCTACCTATCTAAATATCTATCTATCCATCTATCTATCTATCTATCTATCTATCTATCTATCTATCTATCTATCTCAGAGTCTGGCTCTGTCACACAGCCTGTAGTTCAGTGACACAACCTGGCTCATTACAACTTCTGCCTCCTGAGCTCGAGTGACCCGTCTGCCTCAGCCTCCCAAGTAGCTGGGACTACAGTTGCACACCACCACACTTGGCTATTTTTTAAATTTTTTTGTAGAGATAAGGCTTCAACATGTTGCCCAGGTTGGTCTAGAACTACTTGGCCCAAGGGATCTACTTGCCTCAGCCTCTCTGGAATTACAGGTGTGAGCTACCATGCCTGGCTTGCTATGACAATTTGTATAGTAAATGATACCATTTCATTGCTACCAAACACCATAGGCAAAAGTTAATTTTGAAAAATTAAAGACTTACAAAAGGAAAATTTTAAAACTTTTAAAAATTAATGTAGGACAATATCATTAAAATATTGAAATAAGGATGGATTTTAAAAACAAATGTATAAGCCATAAAGGAAAACATTGATAAATCTGAATACATTAGAAATAAAAACCTTTGTTTAAAAAATTATTAAAGTGGAAAAGTAAGCTGCTGACTGACATAGAGATAGGCAAAGCTAGCTGGTAGGAAAGTGTCATGACCAATAAACATTGAAATTTCTCTTCCAAAAAAAATGCAGATCATAAATCCAAACATCATTTGGCTAGCACCCCATGCCCATTTATTTGGAAAAACTTTAGAAGTCTGAAAACGTTAGTAGGCAAGGATATGCAGAAAATGAAATTCTACATTGTCAGTGCGAGTTTTATTTTCTGTTACCCAGTCAAGTTGAAGCCAAAATACGTGCAGCCTGTGACCCAGCAATTCCACTTCTATGTTTCTGTCCTGTAAAATTTCTAACATATACACAAAGTGGCTCCTATAAAGCTGTACTCATTAGCACTGTTTCTAAAAATGAAAAAGCCAACATAGTGTTAAGGTCCCTCAGGAGGACAAATGAATAAACTGATTTCTTCAAACAGTAAAATAATATGCAGCAGGTAAAATGAAGTTGATCTCAGTGTGTGAACATGGCAGATATCAAAAACAATAAAAGAAAAAATTTTAACATGTATAGAAATAATATATGCCAAATTTACAATGGATACCTCTGAAAAAGGGGAAGTCTTTAGTTATATCCATTTATTTAATGTTCTGATGAAACAAATATCATAAAATGTTTAAAAACTGTGAAATTCAAATGGTGTTAACTGATGTTTCATTTTCCAAGTATTTAAAATATTTTGTCAGTATCAATCTGATAGAAAATTTAAATAAAAATGCTGAAATTAAAAAATAAAACCATAATACCATCACAAAAGAAGATAAGAGAAAGACTTTTAGAAGAAAATATTAGCTTGCCTAGGGGAAATTTTAGAAAATACATTTTTTCATTTTATGATCTGGGCATAGTGAAGGGATGTGTAAGTATGACACTAGCGTCATAAACTGTGAAGGTAAAAGATGGAGAATAGACATTGTAAAAAGCTATAGCTTCTGTTGAGCAAAAGGTTACATAAAACCAAGTTAATAAATTAGACACCCTTTTTTTATTACAACAGATAAAACACTTGTAAAGAGATAAAATTCTAGGAATTTGCAGAGAAATATTCAGAATAATGCGGTGGATTATATAGCCGATTTAGTCCAACTTTAAACTATCTTTCAAAAGTTGGAACAGTTTGAAACCTTTAGATTTTCCTAGGATTCTTTCAAGGAAAAATGCTATTCCTAAAGATCGTATTCTCTCTGTATAGCATTCTCCTCTCAAGGTAACCCCTGCTGACTCTGGGACTGCCTACACTCAGATTTAGGTAAAGTCCTCCTTTCTTTTATTCCAAGTCAGATACTGGAGGCAGAGACAACATTCTGCCAGGAAACATGGAGACTTTGTTGTGGTTTGTTCCATTTTCAAACAAGGCAAGAGTTTTAGAAGACAACTTTCTTAAGCACAGAATGTCCTAGTTCCTCTATAGGAATGGCCTTCTGTGTCTCTGCTGTTTTTGAAATGAAGTAGAGAAGTGTAGGACACCATGAAGCATGATACTTTCTTTCCATTTTACTTAAAGAAATTGTTGCAAAACTTACATATGGTGAAAAGCATGTCTTCATTGTCTAAGTTGATGAATTTAGATTGACTTGTAAAACAACACGCTGATCCAGGTATAGAATATTTTTATCACCACAATAAATTCTCTTTTAACTCTTGCCAGCCACACACCCACCCCTGCATAAACAATCATTGATATACTTTATGTAGTGCATGTATCAGTCTTGCCTGCTTTTGAACTTTATGTAGATGTTTACAGTGTGTACTCTTTTCCGTCTGGCTGCTTTCCTTCCACATAACGTTTTTGAGATTCATCTATATTTTGCATGTCTTGGTACAGTAGTCGGTCCTCTTTTATCTGAGGTTTCAGTAGCTGCCATTTCAATTGTCTGTGGTTAGCTGTGATCTGAAAATGTTGAGTAGAACATGCTGGAAGTAAATCATAAGTTATAAATTGTGCGCCATGCCGAGTAGCATGATGGAATCAAATGCCATCCTGTGTTGTCCAAGGACGTGAGTCATTCTTATGTCCAGTGGATTCACACTGTAGATGCCACCGCCTGTTAGTCACTTAGTAGCCAGCCCGGTTATCAGATCAACTATCGTGGTGTCTCAGTGCTTGTTTCCAAGGAACACCTATTTTACTTTTACTATAGGATATTGTTATAATGCTTCTATTTTATTATTGTTGTTAATCTCTTACTGTGCACATTTAGAAACTAAACTTTGTCATAAGTACGTACGTATAGGAAAAAAATAGCATATATAGGGTTTGGTACTACATGTGGCTTCAGGCATCTACTTGGGGTCCTGGAACATATTCCTTGTGGATAAGGGGGGACAACTATAGCTTGGTTTTTAAAAAATAGCTGAGGGGTATGTTCCTGTATGAATACACAACAATTTGTTTATCTACCTTCCTTTTGACAGATATTTGGGCTGTTGGTAGTGTGGCATATTATGAACTAGGCTGCTGTCAAATTCTTGTGCAGTTATTTTTATAAACATATCAGTCTATTACGGGAAATGATTTGCAAATATGTTCTCCCATTCCATAGGTGTTCTTTTAGCTTTCTTGATAGTGTCCTTTAAAACATGAATGTTTTGAATTTTGAAGAATTCCAATTTGGTTTTTCTTTTGTTGCTTTTACTTCTGGTTATCATATCTAAGAATGCTTTGACTAACCCAGAGTCAGAAAGATTTTCCTGTAAGAGTTTTATAGTTTTAGCCCTTTCTTACATTTAAGCCTGTGGTCTCTTTTGAATTATTTTTTTGTGTGGCTTGAGGAAGGGGTCCAACCTCATTCTTTTGCATATGGCTATCTATTCATTCTAGCACCATTTGTTGAAAAGAGTATTTTTTCTTTATTGAATTGCTTTGGTGCCCTTTTTAAAAATCAATTGACATGAACGTGAAGGTTTGTTTCTGAACTTTGAATTCTATTATATTGATCTATTAGCCTATCTGTATGCCAGTAAGAAACTGTCTGGGTTACTGTAGTAACCAAGTAACACAAGTACTACTAGGTAGTAAGTTTTAGAATTGAGGGAATTGAGAAGTGTGTGTTCTCTTTGTTCTTTTTCTTTTTCAAAGATTTTTTTTTTGCTATTCTAAGCCCTTTGCATTTGCATTTCCATATCAATTTTAGCATCAGCATGTTCATTTCTGCAAAAGGAAAAAAGAAAAGAGCCAACAGGGATTTTGATAGGAATTGCATTGAATGGCTCAGATTAGTTCTGCTGGGTCTTGGGTTTTATGTGACTGAAATCTGGACTATATGCTTTTTAGTGTCTTAATTTTTCCACACAGCATGTTGTAGAAATTCATTCATGTCATGTCATTATATAAATTAGTAAGTAGTTCCTTCCTTCAGTTGCTGATTAGTATTTCATTGTATAAATATACACACTTTCTTTATTATACATTTGGGTGGTTTCCAGTTTTTGGCTAGTATAAATTAAGCTACTATGAACATTCATGTGCAAGTCATTATTATGGGCATATATTCCTATTTCTCTTTGGTAAATACATAGGAGTGAAATTGCTAGTATTATGGTATATGCTTAACTTTAAAATAATCAACCATTCTGTTTCTCAAAGTAGCTGTTCATTTACATTTCCACTAGCAATATATGAGAGATTTGGTTGATTGATATCCTCATCAACATTTGAAAGAATCAGTTTTATTTTTAGTCAACATTTGAAATAGTTTTATTTTTAGCCAGTGTAATTGATATGTATTTATATCTCATGCATTAATTTGTATTACCTTGATGATAAAAGATGTTGAGTACTTTTCATATGCTTACTTTCCATTTATGTATTTGTTAAATTCTTTTGTCTACTTGAGAGAAGTGAGCGCTTTTTAAAGAAATTGTTGTTTTATATGAGTTCTTTATATATTTTGAATATAAGTCTCTTGTCAAAATATGTGCTGCAATTCTTTGGTCTGCATATTTATTTTAAATAATGATGGGTCTGGGTGAGCAGAAGCAGTCTAGTATTAAAGCTCTATTTTTCTAGTTTATGCTTTCTGTATTCTAAGAACATTTGCCTGCCCTATGTTTACAAAAATGTTGTTTTGTGTTTTCTTCTACAAGTTGTATAGTTTTAGATTTTATGTTTTATGTCCATGATCTGTTGGGACTTAATTTTTATCTATAATGTGTGTTTAGGGGTTAAGGTGGTATTTTTTAAAATGTAGATATCCACATTTGTATCATTTTTTTATATGAATTTATTTCCTTTATTGAATTTCTTGGTGCCTTTGTTGAAAACCCTTTGCCTCTATATGTACAAGTCAATATCTGGACTCTAACTTCTCTTATTTTTATCTATTTCCTTATACTTTGCAAATACCACACTGTTTGATTATTTTGAATGTGCAGTAAGATTTTTAAAAAGGACTTTGTTCTTTTCCAAGATATTTTTGCTGTTCTAGGTCCCTTTAATTTCCATGTCAATATTGGAATCAGCTTGTCAGTTTCCTCACAC
Organism: Cacajao melanocephalus; assembly: GCA_963573385.1. Lineage (NCBI taxonomy): Eukaryota > Metazoa > Chordata > Mammalia > Primates > Pitheciidae > Cacajao > Cacajao melanocephalus. Next base: position 71,661 of record CAUYLG010053160.1, read on the forward strand.
TACCTCCAGTGACTTTTTAATAACAACAGCATTGAATCTCTATATCAATGTGGGAAGAAGTGACATCTTAAAATATTGAATCTTTTAATCCACAATATGATGTAAATCTCCGTTTATTTAGGTCTTTCTTAATATCTTTCAGCAATATTTGATAGTTGTTGGCAGAGAGCTCCTGAACCCTAATTATTTTCTACTTTTTGATGACAAATGAAACTTGTTACAAGTTTTATTTTCTAAATGTTTGCTGGTAGTTTCTTCCTTTCAGAACTTAAAAAATGTTCCACTTCCTTCTGTTTTCCATGATTTCCAAAGAGAAACCTGCAGCCATTAGAATTATTCTTCCCCATTTTCTTTCTGTGGCAATTTTCAATATTATTTTTTTTCTTTAGTTTCCTGCAGTGTGGTTATGATGTGCTTCAGCATAATTTCTTTGAAATTATTCTGTTTGGGGTTCACTGAGCTTCTTGAATCAGCAAATTTGTCTTTCACCAAATTATTTCTTCAAATACATATATGTTTGCACCATACTTTTTCTCCTGTCTTTCTGAGGCTGTTGGTATAAATGCTATAACTTTTAGTATTGCCCTTCATTTTTGTTCTCTTTTGAACATATTGGATAATGCCTGTCGATATGTTTTCACATTCATTGGTTCTTGGTCATCTCCATTCTGCTATTGTCAATCCAGTGAATATTTTATTTTGCTTTCTGTATTTTTTAGGTTTTTTTTTTTTATTTTTTTGAGACAGAGTTTCGCTCTTGTTACCCAGGCTGGAGTGCAATGGCGCAATCTCAGCTCAGTGCAACCTCCGCCTCCTGGGTTCAAGCAATTCTCCTGCCTCAGCCTCCCAAGTAGCTGGGACTACAGGCCACCATGCCCAGCTAATTTTTGTATTTTTAGTAGAGACAGGGTTTCACCATTTTGACTAGGATGGTCTTGATCTCTTGATCTTGTGATCCACCCACCTCAGCTTCCCAAAGTGCTGGGATAATAGGCGTGAGCCACCGCACCCGGCCTATTTTTTAGTTTTAACATTTTTCTTTGTATCATCTGTTTTCTTTGCTGAAACAGTTTATCTTTCCACTTTTTCAAGAATTTGCTCTTCTTTTTTAAAGAAGGTTATATTTTGTTCCTTAAAGCCCTGTGGGTTTTTTTTTTTTCCAACATCTGTGTCATCTGGGGGTTGTTAGCTGTTGATTGTCTTTTTCTCTCATAGGTTGGGATTTTCCCAGTTCTTCATATGTTGAGTGATTCTGGACTGTATCTTGGATATTTTAAATATTGTGTTATGGTATTCTTGATTTGTTTTGTTTTAGCTGGCAATTGGCCAGGATAGGTTCCGGCCTCAAGTTCTGACCTGCCTTTAGTGGGCTGTGGCTCTAATGTCACTTGACTTTTAATAGTGCTTACAATCCTGTTTGGACTTCTTCCACGCACGCACTCCCTGAGGCCAGTGTGGGGCATCGTCTCTGGTCTTTGTTGCTCATCCCTCATAGTCTCTGTGTGGTGTTTATGATCAGATCTACACATGTGTAGTTCAGAGACAATCATACTACTTCATGCATGACTTTATGGGATTGCTGCTTTGATGTTTTCCTCTCTTTATGAGCTCTCAGGTATTTTAGCCTCTTTGGAGCCTCCTTTCCTGATCTTTTATATAGAAAGCTAGAACATTAGTTTTCCTTCTCTCTGCCCACTTCTCATGATTGCATCTATGTCTAGAACAAAACAATCAGAAGATAGAGAGAGGGTAAAAGGTATTGGTAATTTGTCTCTTACACTTGTGATTCAAGCTCCTCTGGGAAGGAAGAAGTTCTGTCTCCTTCAGAGCTTTAGGTGATGACCCTGCCATCTGAGTGCCATCCTTCTGCTGCCACCATCAGTGCAGATTTACCTGGGGCTAGGGAAGGAAAGAAGGAAAAATTTAAAAGAACTAAACATTGCATGTCCCCACTCTTCTGATTTTTTTGAGTCTCCCTTTCCTGCTCCTTGAACTAGAAAGACAGCTGCTCCTGGAGCTTATCCTGTTCATACCTGGTGTATACTTCTGAGTTTTGGGCTGTCTGTGAGTCTAGATTAGGTGATACCAGAGGGTGAAAAATGGTAGACTCACTGCTTGTTCAGTGGAACTTCTAATTCTGGTTTCCTTCTCCACTGCTGCTGTTCATTTTCCAGAGTCCTTAGAAAGATGTTCCATGCTTTCTGTCTGGGGTTTATATTTGTGTTCTGTGGGAGAGACTGGCTGGAGTATGATTGCTTCATCTTTCCTGGAAATAGAATCCTCAAGTCGTTTTTAGGCTGGGACGAGGAACTTCCCTTCAGCAGGGTTTGGAATCTAAGCACTATAGAGGCTCTGGAGATTTCCTTTGCTTTATCTCAAAGGCCAATGTTTGGAAATATGGGAGAACTCACACATTCTACTGTACAAAGCCAGATGATAGTTTTTTGTCACTGGAGAGTTTTCGTTTCTCTTTAGTTCCACTACCAGCCTTTCCACCTCGGTGCTCTTCTGTGTATAAGAGGCTGTAGCAGTATATTCAGTGAAGACGTCAAGTGCTTGTGTGCCTCAGTTCTTACTTTTGTCCCCAGATTTAGGAAGCTTTATGCAGCGGCTCCTTAGGGTAATTCTCTCTCAGCTCTCCCTGACCCATCCCCAGCAACCAGTATTTCCTGCTTAGTATTGATTGGAAACCCAGAATATGTCCAAGGGTTCCTGTTCCCTGCTCTTAGCTTTCAATGGTCCCTGCAACTCATACCCTTTAGGGGAATTTACTCCTCCTCTTACCCATCATTTCCATTTGAAGATTCTGTGAAGGTCCATGGCAAAACATTGGCAGGTGGGTACCTGGAACTGCCTAGAGATTCTAAACCAACACACGAGTATACTGAACTTTTATGCTTTTGTGAAACATAACCTGGTTTCTTCTAACTCCTATTAGCGGCAGGCTTCTCTTCTGTTCATCATTTTACCCAGAAAGAAGGCAGCCATGGCCTCCTCTTTCTTTCTGAGTCCCGGGTGGCTGGGGAATCAGTTCCTGGGTTTCAGATTGTTTGTTTCTTAATGGCTTTAGTTCTTTACCAAGGTTTAAAATTTATAATCTTGACTCAATCAATCTTATTTTCCTTGTTAGGGTGGGAACCATGTTTTCCTGAGACATATTATATAATAAGCTAAGTTTTATTTTTTCCTTTTAATATTTTATGCAGTTATTTCAGCACCGTTTGTTGAACAGCCTTCTCTTTTGGTGTTGAATTGCCTTGGCATAATTGTCAAAAATATTTTTTAAAATTATTAATAAAATAATTTCAGAATTTCTGATTTTCATGATATTCCAAAGAGCCATGATAAGGCTGCTTTTCATGTTTAATTATCTCAATTTCTACACTAGTTGATTTCCATCCTTACCTTTGCCATTCTTCAAGGGCCCAGACAAGGAAAATATCCCCTTCAGTATTTATGGAGAACTTGCATCCGAACACCTTTTGCCTAGGATTGATAGTGGCTTGAATGGAAGACAAAATGAATTAAAAAGAAAGCATGACAAATGTGTGCTAGATTTTACACTTATTCTGAAGAGACTGCTGTTGTCAAGGAGCCTGTGCTGCGAACGATTCTGGTTTTGTTTGTTCTCTGGACATCTTGGAAAAGTGCTTTCACTCAATTCTTGGAAATCTGTGCCATCTAATAACTACATATTCTGAAACTTTTAAGTTGTGTCATTTTGATAGCAACACTTTTTAGAAGAAACTAATTTTTGAGCTCATAATCTCAGTGTTTTGATTTTGTGCTCATCTGGTCATTCATGTTGTCCTGGAACACAGCTCTATCTACACTGCAGAGTTCATGCACAGGTAAGTGAAGCAGCTTTTTACTGTTGGTCACTGCTTGTGAGATGAAGCTTTGGCTCATAGCATCTGCAGTATATGGCATGAAAAGCAGCATATAAAGTGGAGAAACTCAGCATCCTATATGCTTGTATTAGTGATTAAACCTACATGTAATTATATTAGAAGCTCTGAGGAGTCTCAGTAAGTAGACAGCTAACTTTGCTTAACTAGTGTTAAACTTTAAACTCAATGGAGCTAGAATTTATTTTTTCATATATGTCTATGAACAATCAGTTATCTAATATCTCTCTATACTTCAGTGATCTCTTTTATCTAGCATAATAGTTACCTCTTTATTATCTGGGTCTGTGAATGCATTCATATTCCTGCATTCTTCTTAAAATAATTCACTTCACATGATTAGCACCAATGCTTAGTTATACAAAATTTGAATTTTACTATTAGGTATAAAAGTGAGCAAAATTGAAGCTTCAGAAAAATAAAAGATTACAGGAAGAGGTATGTAATTACCAGAAATAGGAACACAGGAATAGATAGTTGGAACACTTAGAAATTCAGGAGAGAAGTTCACCTTGGAATAGTAGAAATAAAAACCATAACATCAGTGTCCTTGGCATGACAGTTGTGCTTGCCAGATGTGAGATCACAGAGGAGGATGTGCCTGTCTTATATGTAATTAAACTAAGAAGTCAAGAAGCCAAGAGACTGATTTGTGGGTTCCTGATGCTAAGTATTGTTCTACCATGTATGTGGAATGAGATGCATTTCAGCAGCTTTGGTAAAGGAAGATCTATTTTTCTGCCATTGGGTAAAAATCATAGAATGACATCATATTTGCTGACCTGTGCTTTATTGCTTCATGATGTGTAAACTGAGGTACACCAGCCTAAATGAGTGGTTATTTCAGGTACAGAATAACCACTTTTAAACCCTTTTCAAAGAGAGCTAGTGCCACCTTTCTCTAGCTTTCATTAGTTTTTTTTTTTAAAGAGCCTTAGAAAAATTGTCATTTTTTTACCTGAGTGCATATTAATGAGAACATCATATATATGGGTGTATATGTGTATGTATGTAAATGCATATGCACTTATGCATATGAATGTATATTTGTGGATAACTGTGTATTAAATTTAAAAGCAGTAAAATCACCATCAGGTTGCCCTTAGCAACTATAACGCAGTCACTGATCCAGTTCGTATGTAGAAAATTATCAATATGCTTAAGTTTCTACTAAAATATATTGGCATTTTATAGAAACAGTCTTTTAAACTATACTTTGTAATTAAATCAGAAATTTTCTTGCTATGTCAAAAGACAAAGTACATCCAAGTGACACAAAGACTACAAATAACTAGGGTTTATATTTATAAATTTTATAAAATCATAATAATCACTAGAATACACTCAATTTTAAGACACTTGAAAAGTGAAAGTATCTTCTTGTAAAAATTAATAATTTCTCTAGCTGTTTAACAAAACTTTTTATTATGAAGTAACTACTGTACATTCACATGAAGTTGTAAAAAATCATACAGAGAGTGCTCAGTGGACCGTTTACCCAATTTTCCCCGATGGTAATACTTTGCAAAACTATACTAAAAATATGGAATCAGTTGACATCGATGCAGTCAAAACACAAAGATTTCTACCATCATGTGGATCCCTTATGTTGTCCTTTCACAGACGCAACCATTTCCCTTTTTCCCCATGCCCTCTGTAACCCCGACACCCATTAATCTGTTCCCACATTTCTATCATGTTGTCATTTCAAGAATGTTACATAAATGGAATCCGAATCCTGTAGTATATAACATTTTGGAATTGCCCTTTTTCTCTTAGAATAATTCTTTGGAGAATCATTCAAATTGTTGTATGTATCAAGTGTTACTTCTGTTTTTAATCACTAAATACTATTCCATGGTATGGATGTACCATAATTTTTTAATCACTTATCTTTTGAAGGACATTTGGGTCATTTTCAGTTTGGGGCCATTAGGAATAAAACTGCTGTAAACATTTGTGTACGGATTTTTGTGTGACCATAAGTTTTCATTTCTCTGAGATAAATACCCAGGAATTGCATTGTGCTAAGTTGCATGATAAGTTATTTAAAAAACTGCTTAACTTTTTCAGAGCAGCTGTACCACTTGACATTCCTACTGGCAATGTATGAGTGGTTTGGTTTCTGCACATCCTCACTCACCAGCCTTTGGTGTGTTACAACTCTTTTTTTGTTAGCCTTTCTGGTAGTTGTATATTGATATCTCATTGTGGTTTTAATTTGCATTACTCTAATGGTGAGTGGCATTGAATATCTTTTATGTTATGTGCTTCTTTGTCATCTGTGTATGATCTTTGAAGTGTCTCTTCGTGTCTTTTTCCCCATTTTCTAATTGAATTGTATTTTTTTCCCCATTGAGCTTTGAGAGTCCATTGTATATTCTAGATACTAGTCCTTGGTAGTTAGTATATGTAGTATGTAAATATTTTCTCCCAGTATGTAACTGATTTACATCCTCTTAACATGGATATGTCACAGAACAAAAGTTTTTATTTTGATGATGCCCAAGTTTTCCATTTTCTCTTTTATGGATTTGTGCTACTAGTAGCAAGTCTAGGAACTGTTTGCCTAGATTTAGTTCTCAATGATTTTCTCCTATTTTCTAAAAGACTTTTAAGACGTGATACATTTGGTGTAAGACTTAGGTTGAAGTTCTTTTTGTTGCCTATGAGTGGCCAATTTTTCCACTATTTTTTGAAAACTGATTTTCCTACATTGAATTGCTTTTGCACCTTTGTCAAAAATCAGTTGGACTTATTTATGCAGATGTATTTCTGGTTTCTTTATTGGGTCCCATTGATCTATGTCCATCCCTCCACCAATACCACGTGATCATGATTACTGCAGCAATATAATAAGTCTTGAAATTTAGTAGATTAATCTCACTTTATTCTTCATTATTCACATTAGTTTTTGCTTTGCCTTTACATATACATTTCAGAATAATCCTGGCTATATTTACAAAACATCTCACTGGGATTTTTATAGAAATTGCATTAAATTTAAATATCAATTTGGGGAAAACTTACATCTTTAAGTCTTCCAATCCATAAATATATCTGTCTCTTCATTTATTTAGATAAGCTTTGATTTCTCTAATTAGTATTGTATCATTTTGGCATATAATCTTATATATGTTTTGTTAGCGTGACATCTAAATATGTATTGTATACTTATATACAGGGTTTTCAGTAATTTGCCCAGGTAGTTCTCAAACTCCTGGGTTCAAGGGATCCTCCCATCATAGCTTCCAGAGTAGCTGGGAATTCAGGTGCATGCCTGGATTTTAATTTTTTGAGTGATTATAAATGACATTGCCTTTTAAATTCTGCTTTCCACGTATCAATAAATTTTAAAAAATCAATATTGTATCAAGCACACTCTCAGAACACAGTGAGATAAAAATAGAAGTGAATACCAAGAAGATTTCTCAAAACTGCACAAAAGCCTGGAAACTAACCTATTCCTGAATAACTCTTGGGTGAAAATCAAAGTTAAAGCAGAAAACATTATTTGAAATTAATGAAAATAGAGACACAACTTACCTAAATCTTTGGGTCGCAGCTAAAACAATGATAAGAGGAAAGTTTATAGCTTTATAAACTTTAACTTCCTCATCAAGAAGTTTAAAAAGTCTCAAATTAACAATCTAACATGGCACTAGGATACTAGGAAAAAAAGAACAAACTCGAAGCTAGCAGAGAAAAAGACGTGACTAAAATCAGAGAAGAACTGAATGAAATTAAGATACAAAAGATCCGTAAAAAAGATCAGTGAAACCAAGAGCTGGTTCTTCCAAAGAATAAACAAGATTGACAGACTGTTAGCTAGATTAACAAAGAAGAAAAATGATATGATCCAAATAAGTGCAATCAGAAATGACACAGATGACGTTACAGTTGATCTCACAGAAATACTAAAGATCCTCAGAGAGTATTATGTACACCTCTCTGCACACATTTTAGAAAATCTAGATGAAATTAATAAATTCCTGGAAACACACAGCCTTCCAAGATTGAACCAGGAAAAAAGTGAAAATCTCAAAAGACCAATAACAAGCACCAAAATTGAATCAGTGAAAAAAAAAATCTACCAACCCAAAGGAGCCCTGGACCAGATTGAGTCATAGCTGAATTCTACCAGTAGTACAAAGAACTGGTACCAGTCTTACTAGAACTACTCCAAATAGGCCAGGTGTGGTGCCTCATGCCTGTGATCCCAGCACTTTGGGGGGCCAAGGCAGGCAAATCACAAGGTCAGGAGATCAAGACCACCCTGGCTAACACGGTGAAACCCCATCCCTACTAAAAATACAAAAATTAGCCAGATGTGGTGGCATAAGTCTGTAGTCCCAGGAGGCGGAGGTTGCAGTGAGCCGAGACCACACCAGTGCATTCCAACCTGGGTGATAGAGTGAGTTTCTGTCTCAAAAAAAAAAAAAGAAAAAAAAAGAATAAAAAGAACTATTCCAAGAAATTGAGGAAGAGGGGCTCCTAACTGATTCTTTGAAGCCATCATCATCCTGATGCTAAAACCTTGCAATGGCACAATGAAAACAGAAAACCACAGCCCATTATCCCTGAGGAACATAAATGCAAAACTCCTCAACAAAATATTAGCAAACCAAATTCAGCAGTACATCAAAAAGTTAATTCACTGTGATCAAGTAGGCTTTATTCCTGGAATGCAAGGTTGGTTCAACTTATGCAAATCAATAAACATGATTCATCACATTAAAAATAGAAAAAGCAAAACCATATGATTATCTCAATTACCTAAAAAGCCTTCAGTAAAATCCATCATCTCTTCATGATAAATACCCTCAACAGACTAGCCATCAAAGGAATATATCTCAATATCATAATAGCCATTTATGACAAACCTACAGCCAACATCATACTGAACAGGAAAGAGCTGGATGCATTCTCCTTGAGAACTGGAACAAGACAAGGATGCTAACTCTCACCATTCATATTCACATAGGACTGGAAGTCTAGCCAGAGCAATTGGACAAAAGAAAGAAATAAAAAAGTATCCAACTAGGAAAAGAAGAAGTCAAACTTTCTCTCTTCACTAATGGTATGATTCTATACCTAGAAAGCCTTAAATACTCTGCCAATAGGCTCCCAGAACTGATAAATGACATCAGTAGAGTTTCAGGATATAAAATCAATGTACAAAAATCGGTAGCATTTTTTTACACTAATAATGTTCTAGCAGAGAACCAAATCAAGAACACAATCCCATTTACAAAATAGCCATAAAAAATGAAGTATCAAGGAATAGAGCTAACTAAGGAGGTGAAAGATCACTAATGGAGAACTATAAAACACTGAGGAAAGAAATCAGAGATCACACAAATATATAGAGAAGTATTTCATACTCATGGATCAGAAGAACCAATACTATTACAATGGCCATACTGCCCAAAGCAATGTACAGGTTTTGTGCCATTTCTATCAAAATACCAATGTCATTTTTCACAGAAATAGAAAAATCTATTCTAAAATTTATATAGAACCAAAAAAGACCTAAATAGTCAAAGCAATTCTAGAGCAAAAAGAAACAAAGCTGGAGGTATTACATTACCCAACTTCAAAATATACTACAATGCCACAGTAACCAAAACACCATGGTACTTGTGCAAAAGCAGACATATAGACCAATGGAACAGAATAGAAAACACTGAAATACAGCTGCATACCTACAACCATCTGATCTTTGACAAAGTTGACAATAATAAGCAATGGAGAAAGGACTCCATATTCAATACATGGTGCTGGGATAGCTGGCTAGCCATATGCAGAAGAATGAAATTGGACCCCTACCTCTCATCCTATACAAAAATTAACTCAAAATGGATGAAATAGCATAGCATATTCTGCATAGCAAAATAAACTTTCAACAGAGTAAACAGACAAACCTGTACATTGGGAGAAAATATTTGCAAAGTATGAATATGACGTAGGTCTAATGTCCAGAATCTATAAGAAACTTAAATTAATGAACAACAAACAGACCCATTAAAAAGTGGGCAATGGACATGAATGGACACTTCTCAAAAGAATACATGGAAGCAGCCAACAAACATGAAAAAAATTTTCAATATCACTAATCATCAGAGAAATGCAAGTCAAAACCATAATAAAATACTATCTCACACCAGTCAGAATGGCTACTATCAAAAAGTAAAAAAATAACAGATATTGGAAAGGCTGTTGAGAAAAGGGAACACTTATACACTGTTAGTGGGAATGCAAATTAGTTCAGTCTCTGTGGAAAACAGTTTAGAGATTTCTCAAAGAACATAAAACAGACTACCATTCGACCCAGCAATCTGATTACTGGGTATAGACCCAAAGGACTATAAATTGTTCTACCAAAAAGACACATGCATTCATATGTTCATCACAGCACTATTCATAATAACACAGACATGGAATCAATCTAAGTGTCCATCAGTGGTGGATTGGATAAAGAAAATGTGGTACATATACACCATGGAGTACTACACAACCATAAAAATAAACAAAATCGTGTTTTTTTTTTTTTTAAGCAATGTGAATAGAGCTGGAGGCATTATCCTAAGCTAATTAACACAGGAACAGAAAACCAAATATGGTGTGTTCTTACTTATAGGTGGGAATTAACTTGAGTACATATGGATGTAAAGGTGAGAACAATAGGCAGACGCTGGGGACCACTAGAGCAGGGAGGAAGGGAGAGTGGGCTGATAAACTACCTATTAGGTACTGTGCTCACTACTTAGGTGACACCTTAAAACTCAGCATCACACATATGTCCATGTAAAAAACCTGCGCATGTACCCTCTGAATCAAACAGAAAAGTTGAAAAAAATATAAATAATAAAAATATAAATTTTGTTTTACACATAGTTGTTGATAGCATATAGAAATACAGTAGATTTTTGAGTGCTAATCTTGTATCCTATAATCTTGTGAGATAGTTTTAGGAGATTTTTGTAGGTTCATTGGGACTATTTATATAGACAGTGTCTTCTGAAAATATATAGTTCATTGCTTCCTAATCTGTATGACTTCAATTTGCTTTCTTGCCTAATTGCACTGGCTAGATCTTTCAGGTTTGTGTTGAACAAAATTAGTGAGAGTGGATAGTCTAACCCTGTTCTCATTATTTGAGAGAAAGTGTTTAGTCTTTATTCACCATTAGGTACAATTTAGCTGTAGATTGTGAGGTTTTGTTTGTTTGTTTGTTTGTTTCGATCAGTGCTCTTTAGCTGAAGAAGTTCCCCTCCATTCCCATTTTTCTGAAAGTTTTCATCATGAATGGGCTGAAGTTTGTCAAATGCTTTTTCCAACATCAGTTGATGTTGACATTTTTAGACTGTTGATAGATGGATTATATTGATTATTGATTTTTTTTCCATTCTAATGTCCCTCTGATGAATTCTGCTTGGTCATGATACATAATTTTTTTTATGTATTACTGAATTCTATTTCTTATTATATTGGTAATGACTTTTGCATCAACATTTATTAGGTATGTTGATTTGTAGCTTTCTTTTTTTTTCTGTCTTTGCAATTTCTTTTTTAAAATTATATATATATATATGTATATATATATATATATATTTTATTGCACTTTAAGGTCTTGGGTACATGTGCAAAACATGCAGGATTGTTGCATAGGTACATACATGGCAATGTGGTTTGCTGCCTCCTTTCCCCCGTCACCTGTGTCTGGCATTTCTCCCCCGTTATCCCTCCCCAACCTCCCTAACCCCACTGTCCCTCCCCTATTGCCCCGCAAAAGACCCCAGTGTGTGATGCTCCCCTCCCTGTGTCCACATGTTCTCATTGTTCAACACCCGCCTATGAGTGAGAACATGTGGTGTTTGTTTTTCTGTTCTTGTGTCAGTTTGCTGAGAATGATGGTTTCCAGATTCATCCACGTCCCTACAAAGGACATGAACTCATCGTTTTTTATGGCTGCATAGTAGTCCATGGTGTATATGTGCCACATTTTCCCTGTCCAGTCTATCACTGATGTGCATTTGGGTTGGTTCTAGGTCTTTGCTATTGTAAACAGTGCCGCAATTAACATACTAAAATTCTGAGGATATATGAAGTTGTGAGGAATCCAGGTTGATCAGCTAACCATTACAGACTATGTTAAATGTAAGGCGGATGAACCTTAAACCATATTCTAACTAAAGAATAGTTCTCTTGCATATACGAATTAACACCTTTTACATGACTAAGGGTTATTTATCTTAGAAGAGCATACCACTATTCTTCTTCTATGCAATCTTCCACAATGGAGGCTAGATGAAATTACATCTGAGATGAAATTATTTGGCCAGTTTTTTTTCTTTGCTACAAACCTTGAATGAACTTCAACCATTTTTAATATCAAGTATCATGGTGTTATGCTAAAGTCATAAAAGATGTTACCATTGGAAGAAGCTGAGTGAAGGGTTCATGGGACACTGTGTACTATATTTGCTACATTCCATAAATCTACAATTATTTTAAGAGAAAAAAGTGTTTTTAAATATCAAAAGTTTGTAAGGACATCAAGTTATCTTAGGCAACCCAAACCATTAACCCTGTTCTCAAAAGCATCAAGACTAGGCCTTCTAGTTGTCACAATCTTGCTACTACAAACCTTCATTTACATACATATTTTTAAAAAGTGATCTGTAATGCTGACTCAACAATCTAAATTAGACCTAAGTGAAACTTATGTTAATACAATGGAATCATAATCTAATTTCCACTTTGATTTCTAAACCCAATTATAGATTTCCTTAACATCATACCAAAAGTAACTCTTTTGTTACTCCCTTCTGAATCATAGGAGTTTTTAAAAACGATGGCATTAAAACCTGGGTGTGGTGGCTTCTGCCTAGAAGCCCAGCTATGCGGAATGCTGAGGTGGTTGCTTGAGCCCAGGAGGCTGAAGCTGCAGTGAGCCGAGATTGTACTACTTCATTCCAGCCTGAGTGACAGCGTGAGACCTCATCTCTTAACCAAAGAAATAAAAAAACCTAAAACTAAAATGATGAAGTTCAAGTTTGCATGTACTTGTGCTGTTAGGAATATGAATCTTTGCCCATTCATAGAGAAACATAGAACACAAGAGACATCGACCATCTGTCTGCTGAGATTTCCACTTTTCCCAGAATTACGAGTGCCCTGATAAAAATTCTTATAGACAATGCCTCACTTCCCCAATTGGAAATTAATTCTTCCACATATCCTCTCCCAGGGAGCTCAAATGAATGAAACAATGTATACTGTAGGTGTAAAAACCATCATTCTCAGCAAACTGACACAAGAACACAAAATCAAACACCGCATGTTCTCACTCATAGGCGGATGTTGAACAATAAGAAGACATGGACACAGGAAGGGGAGCACTACACACTGGGGTCTGTTGGGGGGAAATAGGGGAGGGAGAGCAGAAGGTGGGGAGTTGGGGAGGGATAGCATGAGGAGAAATGCCAGATGTAGGTGAAGGGGAGGAAAGCAGCAAATCACACTGCCATGTGTGTACCTACGCAACAATCCTGCATGTTCTACACATGTACCCCAAAACCTAAAATGCAATTAAAATAAAAAAATAAACAAAAATAAAAATAAACTGTGTATAGACACACGTATAGCAAATGCTATTAAAAAATAAAGTTTTCTAATGTTACAAAGCAATTACGGCATGTACACGCAACAGAATATTATTCCACTTTAATCCTGCCCTTTGCAACAATATAGATGAACCTGGAGGGTATTAGGCTAAGAGAAATAAGCCAGACACAGAAAGACAAATGCTATATGATTTCATGTATATGCAGAATCTAAGAGTCAAGCTCATAGAAGCACAAAGTAGAATAGTAGTTGCCAGGGAATAGGGGAAAAGGCAAATGGGGAAGTGATGGTTAAAGTGTACAAAGTTTCAGTTGAACTTTGTACCCTTTAGCCATAAACAAGTTTAACCATAAACTTGAACTCATCATTCTGTTTTTTTTTCTTATAAGAGATGGGGTCTCACTCTGTTGTTCAGGCTGGAGTGCAGTTGGGCAATCATAGCTCAATGCAGCTTAAACTTCCTGGGCTCAATCGATCCTCCCACCTCAGTCTCCTGAGTAGCTGGGATTATAGGCAGAAGCCACCACACCCCAGTTTTAATGCCATGGTTTTGAAAAACTCCTATGATTCAGAAAGGAGTAGTAAAATATTAATTAAAACGTGTCAGATTTTTAGGGTCTGAGTTATTTTATCAAAAACATAGTTTAGAATTTTAAACTATGGGAGAAGTCCATGGTTTTAAAACCACACTAAAATGATTATGATCGTTTACAAAAGGAGGATCAGGCAGATTTGGCAGCAGATGAGTTTCACAACTCTATGAAGTCAGGCACTTTGGCCTCCTAAGTAGTTGGGATTATAGATGCATTCTACCACACCCAGCTAATTTTTTAATTTTTTGTAGAGACAAGGTCTCACTATGTTGCCCAGGCTGGTTTTGAACCCCTGGGCTCAAGCCATCTGCCTGCCTTGGCCTCCCAAAGGGCTGGGATTACAGGCGTGAGCCACTGGGCCCAGCCTGTAGTGTTTTTTTATGCTCCTGAGCTCTATACAAGTCTTACAAATGGGTATTTTGACAAAAGCACCTACTGACTTCATTTCTGAAATGATGATATGTGAGGGAGCCCCACATACCACCTCCAGCAATGGAATGGTACTTGCCTATCTCTGCCATAGCAACTTGAGATTTTTATACCCGTTTTGAGCGGATGACCTTTGTCCTTAGTTTGATCTTTAAGGATGTTTGCCTGATGATTGGGCCCCCTAAGATTGCTAGAGTTATACAATTTCAGTTGATGGATGGACTGTTATTTTATTTTATGTTCTGTATTATCTTTAAGCCAATGTGAGCTGCAGGTATTTATTCCCCAATCTAAGGTATAGTCATGCTTTACATAACTAGAGCTTGTTCAGACCTTACCCTAATCTACCTGACTCAGAATTTAATAGCTGTTGGGACCCAGGAATCAATGTTTTAAAAACTCCCTAGATAATTCCGATGTTCAGCCAGGGATTACAACCAATGGACTAATTTTTTTTGTTTGTTTGTTTTTTAAATTTTTTTTTTTTTATTTTTTGAAAGAAAGAAAGAGAGAAAAGAAGAAAGAAAGAAAGAGTGAAAGAAAAAGAAAAAAAGAATGTAAGAGAGAAAGAAAGAGGAAGAGAAAGAGGGAGAGAGAACGGGATTCTTGTTCTATTGCCCAGGCTAGAATGCAGTCTAAAAATGGGTATTAAAAACCTCTTTTATGCCAATAATTGTGCTT
>CAUYLG010053163.1:0-46312 GCA_963573385.1 Cacajao melanocephalus
GCCTGGGCTGAGGGCTACGGCTGAGCCTTAGGTAGGTTTCCGGTTCCCTGTGCTCCCCTGCACAGCTGCCTCCCTCCCTCCTGCAGCCGCAGGAGGGGCAGGCTGGGAGGGGCTGCCGCAGCTGTTCACTCGGGCAGACCCTCAGAGGACTGGGATACCGGCTTCCCATCGCAGGTCTCGATCTTCTTCACAACCGCGGCCCTGGTGGAGCTGGTGCGGCTGAAGGAGCTGGAGCCTGCGCCAGAGCCAAAGCTGGAGCCCAGGTCGTAGCCGAGGCCCCCAGGGGCCGAGCTCAGACCATAGCCGCTGGTGGTCTCCGTGTGGCTACTCGTGTTCTGCATCCCGGACTCCAGCCGGCTCTCCTCGCCCTCCAGCAGCTTCCTGTAGGTGCCCATCTCCATGCCCAGGGCCAGCTTGACGTTCATCACTCCTGGTGCTCACGAAGCTGCCGCCACGTCCTGCGCGGCCCGCTGCAGGGCGGCCTCCGGCTCGGACAGCTTGGCGTTGGCATCCTTCATGGCCAGCTCCCCATGCTGCTCGGCGTCTGCGATGGCGGCCTCCAGGGAAGCCCTCTGGCCTTTGAGGCCCTCAGTCTCCGCCTGGAGCCGCTGACGCTCCGTTCATCCCGCAGACCTCAGTCTTTGTGCGCCGCAGGTCATCCCCGGCTTCCCAGCCTGCGTCTGCGGCGCCTCAGACTCGATCTGGCGCCTGCTCTCAGCCTCAGCCCGGCTGCCGCAGGCGACCTCCTCGCCCTGCGCCTCCACCTCAGCGATGAGGCTGTCCACGTCCAGGAGCGGCTGTTGTCCGTGGACAGCGCCGCAGACGCGTCTGAGCTCTGGGACTCAGCTCCCGGATCCCCTCGTCATACAGCTGCCTAGGAAGTTGATCTGGTCCGTCCCCCCTCCCAGGAGAGACTCCAGCTTCAGGGAACACTGCTCTGAACTTTGGTATTCTCAATTTAGAAAATAAAAGGGCAGGATGGAGGGGGTTAACGAATTAAACTCCCTTTCAGGTGCACAATTCTCAAGTTCGAAATCCCATTCTACTTCTGACTTGCTGTGTTCTATGCACCAAGGTATCTGGGAAAATAGCCAGTTTTATTTTCAGATCACCGTGGTGGATGTGAGTAGCTCAGTAATAAGAGTGTACGGCTGAAATTCAAATAGGAAACACACCTTCATATGAAAAATGTGAAATGACAGAATGAAACATGATGTTTTTCCTACAATGTCATTCTGAACGGAGAATTACAAAGCTGGATTTGATTTCAATGACTGGGCTTTTTTGCTGACTATAAATGTAAGGTTATAGTATAAAAATGGCTTACACCTAAGCAGAAGAGGTGGTTGTTCCTTCCTGTTATAATAAGGCTTAGTCCTGGTATCAGTTTTTTTTTTTTGTGTGGGCCCGCTTAACTGAAGAATGTAAACTGTTTATTTTCATGCTGGTAACTGCCTGGCCAAGTGACTGTGGTGGGAGGTTTATGTAGGAATCCAACTGCATGAAAACCTGCTTCACAAAACCCACCATACCTGACAGGGCTTTCCAAACTTGTTCCCCACAAAATTATTGCTTAATATGTTCCTGTCAATTGCCAGTATTAAACTGATAGAGGACAAGTTAAACAGCACACTCGTGGTTTCAAAAGGTCGCGTCAACTTTTAGATTTTTTTCAGGGAACAAAATATAAAACATAATTTTTTCTGTTTCAGAGAGGTGAATTGTTATTAAGTTAAAACTGATTTCTTAAGTGATTGTCTTCTAAATATTAGAAAAGATATTTCTCTGTCAGAAGAGCTAATTGATTTCAGAAATATAATGCCACTTGTTTTCCTTAAAGATTTTGTTACTATAAAAGTAGTAATTGACTATCATTATAGCAAAAATTTATTAAGTGGGAGAAAGATCTATAATATCACTTTAACACATCTACTATTATATTAGTTTTAAAATATTTTTATGTAAGAGATGCAACACAATTGATTTTTTGTTCAGTTTCTTTTTCTCTAGCAAATTTATTTTCACCCTTGAACACTCATTAGTTTGCATTATTCAAGAAAGAGATATTGATTAATCCATGTTCTAATTAAATGCCATAGTTTTTCTTTTAAAGTTACTAATTCTGGATTAAAAAATAACCCAGGCTGGGTGCGGTAGCTCACCCCTGTAATTCCAGCACTTTGGGAGGCCGAGGCAGGTGGATCACGACATCAGGAGTTTGAGACCGGCCTGGCCAACGTGAAACCCCGTCTCTACTAGTAACACAAAAAATTAGCCAGGAGTGGTGGTGTGCACCCGTAGTCCCAGCTACCTGGGAGGCTGAGGCAGGAGAATCGCTTGAACCTGGGAGGTGGAGGTTGCAGTGAGATCGCACCACTGCACTCTAGCCTGGGCGATAGAGCGAGACTCCGTTTCTACAAAAAACAAAAAAACAAACAAAAAAAAAACCCAAACTAAAAACCCAATAGATTCAACTGACATAATACAGTTTATTGGTCACTCTCTTCCTTTCCCTCTTTTTTATCTTTCACTCTTTCTTGAATTTGCGAAGTTATACTGAAGTTGGCTTCAGTATGCGGGACCCCAGTCTCACACAATGAAACTGGGGTCTCGCGTACCTGTATTTGGTTGTGTAGTTAGCAACCGAATAAAACCACTCTCTGCCCAATGGGTTTTTGCAGGTGAGGAAGACTGGCTCAGGCTTTGCCACCTCTCTAGCCTGGTTATCTTTACCAAATGTTTTTGGAAGGACACAGTGTTGTTGAATAAAGAAAATCCCATAGCTCTTTTATTTTTGGTAAATGTTTTTCATCAATAATTTTATAAGAAATGAGTGACTTAAAGCATAATCCCAATTAAATTCCCTTTTGAAGCAGACCTTACATTAGCTATCAGGGTGCAGAGAAACAGCACAGGAGGTCTATTGCTCAAGTAATTCTATCATTTTAAATTTAAGTTTCTGAAAACCTGTTTTCATCAGAAAGAAAAATTTCATTTCTCAAGTTTAGAATTCTGTCAGGAGAGTGATAAGTCTGTTAGTTGTAAATCTCCTTGACACCATTAATAAACTGAACTTAAAAGATAGGGGGAGGAGAGAAAGAAAGAAAAGCCAGAGACCTAGAGAATAATATTCAAAGCACATAATCAACAAAAGATTAGTATAAGTAATATGTATTTTAAAATTCCTACAGATGTATAAGAAAAAAAGCAAACAATATGGCAGAAAATGGCCAATAGTTAGGAACAAGCAACTCACAGTAAAGGAAATTCATATGGTCAAAAAACACATGAAAAATCCTCATGAGTCATCAGAGAGATACAAATTAAATTCATTTGAAGGTACTTCAAACTTATTATTTAAGCAGCAGTTTCGAAGTCTGATAACACTAGGTGCTAGTGAGGATGTGCAGAAAAAATAAGCATTGCCTCTCTATAGATCTCCTCATAATCTGTATGGAATGGACCAAGGTTTTGGTTCATGGAAAACAACAGTGAGAACAAAATGTGGCCTGGCATTCGCAACTCTTCTCAACAACAGAAGAAAATCCTCAGCATAGTTGGACAGTGTTTTTCATTTCCAATGAAATATTATCTCCAATTAATCTTTGAGTTATTTTAATTCAGCCTATGAATTGCATTGTTTCAGTCACATATATAACCACTTTCACCACATGTCTGGAACTTATAATAACACAGAGCAGAAAAGACACACCTTCCCCACGTTAGTACCCTTTCCAGGGTCTTATAACTCCTTCTTCCCCTCACCCTGAGTGGCAGCAACCTGCCTCCACTTCTTCCTTCTGACTCTTTCCTCTCCTCATTCTCTGGTTCTAAACTGATATGACTACTACTTCTGATAATGCATTTTGTGGCCTGAAGTCCCTTCACAGTCTAGGCCTCACCCACAGTTGTCAGCTCCCTGAGGACAGGACTCATGTTTCAGTCTTTGTCAGGGTTAACATAGAGCCTAGAAAGTTTCTTGTGACAAGTATTTTTCAACTGATCCACAAACTCCCCAGTCTGGGTAATTGCTGTGTGTGTATCCTCGTACAAAATACATATGCTGTTTTCCACTTAGACTGTTTTGGTTGGTAGTGCTTTAAGCCTCAGGTCCTATTGGGGTGTCATGGAGAGAGTACTGGATTAGGAGTCAAAAATCCAGGGTTTTAGACTAATCTGTTGTAGAAAAATTGCGTGTCTTTAGATGTATCATTCTACCTTTGGGAACCTCAGTTTCTTTGTCTGCAAAATGAGGCATTATCTGCTCTGCTTACCCCACGGGGTTATGACAAGGATTAAATGAAAAATGCTACATGGAAAAGTGGTAAAAACTTTAAAAAGCTATCCATGGGGTATTGTTGATAATATGTTGTTTGTAGATCAGGACATGGCTGCACAGTAAACAGACAACCCACAGAGTGGGAGAAAAATCTTCACAACCTATACATCTGGCAAAGGACTAATATCTGTAATCTACAATGAACTCAAACAAATTAGCAAGAAAAAAAATAAACTGTCCCTTCAAAAAGTGAATTAAGGACATGAATAGACAATTCTCAAAAAAAAAAAAACAATATACAAATGGCCAAAAGACATATGAAAAAATGCACAATCTTGCATGTTCTTCACATGTACCCCCAAACCTAAAATGCAATAAAAAATATCCTATCAAGAAAAAAAAATGCTCGACATCATTAGTGATCAGGGAAATGCAAATAAAACCCCCACAACAGGATTCCACCTCACTCCTCCAAGAATGGCCATAATCAAAAAATAAAAATATAATAGATGTTGCCATGGATGCAGTGAAAAGGAAACACTTCTACATTGCTGGTGGGAATGTAAACTAGTACAGCTACTATGGGAAACAGTTTGGAGATTCCTTAAAGAACTGAAAGTAGATCTACCATTTGATCCAGCAATACCCCTACTGGGTAGCTACGCAGAGGAAAAGAAGTCATTATATGTAACACATACTTATACATGCCTGTTTATAGCAGCACAACTTGCCAGTTGCAAAAATGTGGAACCTGCTCAAATGCCCATCAATCAACAAGTGGATAAAGAAACTGTGGTATATATACACAATGGAATACTACTCAGCCATAAAAAAGAATGAATTCACGGCATTCACAGCAACCTGGATGGGATTGGAGACAATTATTCTTTTTTTTTTTTTTCGTCAAATACATTATTTATTTTCATTTGCTTAAGCAGATTTCAACTAAGCTATTTATTAAGAAGTCAGTTACATGCTCAGACAACTAGATAGCCACATGCAAAAAAATGAAATTAGACCTTTACCTCACACATACGCCAAAGTTACCTGAAAATGAATCAAATACCTAGATATAAGCTGAAACCATAAACCTCTTAGAAGAAAACAGATGAAAATTTCTGCGACTTTGGATTTGGCAATGGTTTCTTAGATATAACACATAAAGCACAAGTGACCAAAGAAAAAGGAGATAAATTGGACTTCAAAATTAAAAACTTTTGTACCTCAAAAGACACCACAAAGAAAGTGAAAAGACAAGATGTAGAATGGAAGGAAGAACTTGGCAAATTGTATATCTAATAAGAATCTAGTATCCAGAATGTACCAAGAACTTTTAAAATTCAACACTGAAGGCTGGGGGTGGGGTGGCTCATGCCTGTAATCTCAGCACTCTAAGAGGCTGAGATGGGAGGATTACTTGAGCCCCAAGAGCTCAACACAAACCTGGGGAACAGTGAGACCTTGTGGAGATAATTATTCTAAGTGAAGTAATTCAGGAATGGAAAATGAGACACCGCATGTTCTCACTCATAAGTGGGAGCTAAGCTATGGGGATGCAAAGGCATAAAAATGATTCCATGGACTTTGGGGACTCAGTGGGAAAGGTGGGAAAAGGGTGAGGGATAAAAGACTACAAATTGGGTTCAATGTACACTGCTTGGGTGATGCGTGCACCAGAATCTCACAAATCACCACTAAAGAACTTACTCATGTACTCAAATACCACCTGTTCCCCAAAAACCTATGGAAATAAAAAATTTAAAAAGTATAGATTGGGACATGGTAAACCACAGAGGCAGCAACAAGATTTCCCAATGTTCCTGCCATTGTTTAGCTGCAGCCTTGCTATAAGAAATATTATTATTATTATTATTTTTTTTTTTGAGACAGAACCTTGCTCTGTCACCCAGGTTGGAGTATAGTGGCACGGTATCAGTTCACTGCGACCTCTGCCTCCTGGGTTTAAGCAATTCTCATGCCTCAGCCTCCTGAATAGCTGTTATTACAGGTGCATGCCACCACACCTGGCTAATTTCTGTATTTTTAGTAGAGATGGAGTTTTGCCATATTGGCCAGGCTGGTCTCAAACTCCTGGCCTCAAGTCAACTGCCCTCCTTGACTTCTCAGATGCTGGGATTACAGGTGTGTGCCACTGTGCCTGGCCAAGAAATATTATTTTTTCACCTGTAAAACTCCCTTTAATGGTTAATGTGCTGACCAAAGGAGCCCTATTGATATACTAGATGGCTTAGGTGAAGCTTCTTTTTTGGTTGTTTAACTTGAAGAGTTGCATCAAGTGTCATTGTCTCTTCTATCAACACCCTTCCATTTTTAAAAAAGTCAATACAATATTTGCCACCATGATGCCTTTCTATGCACACATCTGCTCCCTCACATGTCACCTCCACCTCCCTCTCCCTCTCTTACCGGTATGCATCCTGCCCATTTGCAAAGATTTATATTGCTGGGCCTCCTGCTGCAAAAAAGATGCACTCACATCAGTTCGACAAACACTGGTCTTAAAGGTTGTGTGTAAAGCAAATTTTTGCAGAGTATCCTATTTTCACATTAAATAATACATGCACCCTCTTTGGTTTTAATCTGCATTTGGTTAGCATCGATTCATAGTACATTAGATTCCGTATTTATCTCTCCACCACATTCAGTCTTTGATGAACTGTGAACGCACAACTCTTAGAAATCCTGGTGATTTCTTTTATTAAATAATGAATCCTTATCAGTAAATAATTCCAGCCTTACTATTATGTTCTAGTGATGGATTTTCACATAAGAGCTCTGTGTGGATGTGTAATGTTTATGTTTTCTCCCCATTTCACTTTTGAGTTACTACCCCTTTAAACCCACGTGTGACAAGCATGGAGCACAGATCCTCTCTCTCCAGAGAGTGTCGTGGAGTGGTGAGGTACTAAACAGCAATGAATGTTACCTAAGCCAGCCCTGACCAGTGGGGAATTACAGTCATAGAAATTATAGGTTCTCACTGGGGAACAGAAAATAATTCTGTCATTTCCAGAGCCTCTGAAGAGGCACTTCCTGTTGTTAGAGATCTGTTGTGCTGAGCTTGGATCGTAGCTGCTGGTCCCTTGCTCGCCGAGGAGGCATGCAGGAACTAGAAAGCACACTCTCCAGTGCTGGAGCTGGAAGAAGTAATTGGATCTGACACTCTCATTTCATAAACAAAGAAACTGCAACCCGAAAGATGTGCCCAGGGTCATGCTGCTAGTTAGAGGCAGTGGCACTGTAACACAGGGGTCTCCCTCCAGTTGACTGATTTTGGTTTTATTTCATGAAGTTTATGCTTGAGCAGTTTATCCTTTTGCAGAGGTAAGGTAGCTTTCCACAAAGTCTCTGAAGTCAGACAAGTCTGTGTTACAGTCTTTGCCCTACCTGTTACAAGTGTATATTCTTTCTAAGCACTGGTTTCTTCATCTAAAAAATGAGGATAATATCCACCTTGTTGGATTGTTGTCCTAATTTGTGTTAACGTATATGAAATGCCTGGAGCATACAAATTAAAACAGAGTGTTGTCAGTACTCTAGGTGATGGGGGTGGACCAACTGCTACCTCTAATTTTAATATCACTTGCACTTTCTTTAGCACTTGTTTGGCAACTAAGTCTTGCCTGTCTTTCCTACTTTGGGCTTTATGTAGATTCAGGCCCTGTAGGCCTATTTTGAGAAGTGAGTGGGTTTTTGTTTTGTTTTGTTTTGTTTTAAGACTTCTAGAAATTAAATAATCTGGTTCTAGCTACAGAAGCCTTGATTGTTAGAAGGAAATCTCTAGTCTCTGTAGGCTTTGAGGACAAGGATAAATAGATTCTGTGTTCTGCCCTGAAAATTTCAAGACAACTTCAGTTGTTTCACAAGAAAGAGAACCAAGTTGCATAGGAGGTGAGACATGCAAGCCCTGAGTAGGAATCCCTGGCCTGGCGGGGGTGGGGTAGAGCAGGGTAGCAAGGTGGATGACACCCTGCCTGAGCTCTTCTCTAGCTGAGATGAAAAATGCAAGGAGGTGATGATTCTCAAATGCAGTAGTAGCTAAGGGGACTAGGAGAGAAGTGACTAATCAGGGTCTAGTCATTTCCTTGGGAGTGGGGCTGCCACGGTTCTGCTGATCTGCTGGATTTGAGCAGGCTAAAGTTAAATAGAGGCAGTTGCAGATAAAAGGCTGGGGACTGCATGTGTTCATGTGCTTGTGTCGATGGTGGTTCTTTTCAAGCTAAGCTAGAACAAGATTTGTGCCAATTGTCTCCCTCTTTGATACTTTTCCTAGGAAGAGGGAATGACAAGTCACCTTGATGGGCCTGTAGGGAGTGAGGAGGAGAGTCGTCTACGACATCTGGAAGCCTGCAGCTTGGTGAAGAAAAGGATGAAAAAAAAAAGTGTCAGGGGGAGGCTGAGCTTGACTTCCTCTTCGTGCTGGTGTAGGGTTGAGGGTCACCAGCGGAACAGTGTGGGAAAGAGCTGGCTGGCTGGGCCTTGGTTCCTCCTTGTCCTGTGGATAAACAGATGATCTCAGCTTCTTGTCCTATTGAATGGCCCCTTCCTTGCTATCCCTAGAAAATGAAAAAACAAGCGGAAGAGGGGAAAAATACTGCATCGGAAGAGTAATGGGAAAAAACAGGAAATGAAAGCTGGAAAAATAAAGTGAGGAAAGCACGCCCTTAGGATCTTTGGCATTTTATGGAGTGGCTCATGCTGGAATTAGATTGAATTGAATATGATCCATGTGATGCATCTTTAAATTAATAATATGCTACTGATATTATAAATTTTCCAGCCTAAAGGAACCATGGCAGTCATCTGTGACTGCCCTTCTGTCTCATAGAGGAGGAATTTCAGGCCCAGAGCAGCAAAGGGACCTGTGTGAGGTGAGGCTAACACAGTGAGGGAGGGCTGTGCTGAAACCACTGCCCCGCTCCATCCCTCCGGGTCCTTCCTCGGCATTGTTTTGGTTCCAGGCATGCAAAGCTCATCTGTTTTTCCTCCGTCTCTGTACCTCTGCTCATTTCTGCCAACCCTTTTATCTTAAGTGGAGGAGTCCTTCCAGCTGAGAGTAAAAGCGGGGCGACTGGAGTCAGGTGTAAAGCCAAGGAGAGGAGAGGTCATCTTTCTCTTTAGTGTTTGAAGTCGGAGCTGAGCTCTTCTCCAGCAAGTTGTCGGTGACGTGGTTCCACATTAGCCAACAAATAGCAACAATGGGCCCTGATTCTACAGCTATGAAATGTTCTTTTTCTTGCACAATTTTCTGTTTAATCTCCTGACTTGAGTTTCTATTTTCAGCTTCTCTCTGTCTGTCTCTTGTTTCTCTCCTGCTGCATCTATCCCACTCACTGTTGTCAGAACCTTCCTTCACTGTCCTGGTCACAACCACCTTTGGTGGCTCCTGCTGCCGGTGGCTTAAAGTCGAATCTCCTTTGTTCAGCAGTCAAGGTCCAGGAGAGATGAGTTTCACTCATCTTACAGCCACTGAGCTTGTAATAAAATGCTTCTCTAAAAAACTGCAAGCAGCTGAGTCCAAAACAAATTCTGGTGAGGATCACCTTATACGTCAGTTTAAAAAAAAAGAAAGAAAAAACAAAACAAACGCCCAAAGCCAAGACTTTTGCTTTAACATTTAAAGCAAAGTTGAAATAGATGACCCTGAGAGATATGATGCAGTCATGCTACAAGTTACACCTTAAACATTCATTTACAACTAATATAGACCTACATTTAAAATTAGAAATTGGCCCTTGCATACAAGCTGAGATTAGGCTGGTAAATTTATTTTATTTTCTAATGACGCATTTCCTCTTGATTTTTTGGTTTGTTTTTGGTCTTACGGTAGGAAAGCCTTGATGTTCCTTGTCTAAAGAGGGGAAAATCACCTTAAAAGCCCAAATAGTGGGCCAGACATAGTGGCTCATGCCAGCAATTTGGGAGGGCAAGGCAGACGATTGTCTGAGCCTAGGAGTTTGAGACCAGCCTGGGAAACATGGCAAAACCCTGTCTCTACAAAAAAATACAGAAGTTAGCCAGGTGTGGTGGTGCATGCCTAACGTCCCAGCTACTCGGGAGGCTGAGGTGGGAGGATCAGTTGAGCCCCACTAGGTCAAGGTTGCAGTAACCATAATTGCACCACTGAACTGGGCAACAGAGTGAGACCCTGTCCCCACACCCCCAAAAAAGAAGAGAGAGAGAGAGAGAGAGAGAGACAGAGAGACAGAGAGAGAGAATCCAAATAGTTTCCTGTATGTAAATTAAGTCTAGGCTTGGTGCAGTTGGGATCCATTAGTTAATGGCTTCATGATGATATCTCTTGTAAGTGATTTCTGAAAATTGTCAACAAATCGAATGATTCAAAATGGAGAAAGAGGTAACTATTTATTTATATGTACTTCTCACTTCCAAGCGTGGACACTGGGAAAGTCTTTCATTGTGGAGAATGAGACGCATTTGCACTTTTTGCTGCTCAGCAAATGCCCCTATGTCTTCTATCCTAACTTTTCCTAGGATAAAAAGTATTTAAAAATGAGTGTAATTTCTTTTCTCTTTTTCCCATACTATTTTTCCAACCCCTACCCCCAACAATAGCCTTAGGAGTACAGGTGGTTTTGGTTACATGGATAAATTGTGTAGTGGTGAAGTCTGGGCTTTCAGTGCATCCATCACCCAAATAGTGTGCGTTGTACCCAACGGCTGACTTTTTAAATTCCTCGCTCCTTCTTTTATTGTTGACTTAATTTTCTTTTTCATTCTCTCACTCAACGTTTCCCTGATATACTCCAGTCCATCAGCAAGATTAAGCTTTAGAACCTCTTAAACAGAACAAAATGGCCTTTCAAATTATTTGCCTTCCTTTCAAAACCCCCATTCTGTTTTGCTTAATAAATATCCCTTCTGCCATCAGTTCTTGCATTACAGCTTATTAGTCTTCATGTGCTATGTTCTTGCTTTGGGGTAATCAAACAATCTGAACCTTCACTGAAAGAAATGAGTTCCTGGCACATATAGATACATCTTGAGCTTCTAGAATATTAATTTAAGTCTAGAGAGGTAATGTGTATTGCTGACAGTTTAGGGCAAATCTGTCTTTCACAAACCACTCATAGGAGCCTTGAGGATCTAGACCTTTATTTTTGTAAGCAGTAAGTTATATTACGTTGGTCATAGGGCCTGTAATTTTGTTTCCTTGACAGTTACATGAGACAAATTCAAATCACTTCACTGATGAAAAAAACTAAACCAAAACAACAAATCTTGAAGATGATCTTCCACATATCCGAGGCACCTGGGACTTCATATTGTTTTTATTTTAGCAACAATACTCAAGACAATGGTTCCTATCTTTATTAACTCTTCCTAGTCTGTTTTTCTCCCATTACAGCTTCAGTTTTTAGTATACATGTTGAATGAATTAATGAGTAACTAAATGAATAAAAAGCTATTATTTCTTTCTTAGATGTAGTAACTGAGTCCTAGAAAAAGTAAGATTGTCCAAAGTCCCATACCAAATCTTTGAACTCCTGGGCTTAATTCTCAGCTAAGCCAATGAAGATAGACCTGCAAAGTCATTCTTATTATCCATGCACTTCTGTAAGATCCATTAGGATTGGTCAGCTTTGGAGAGAATTTTTAAATTGCAGATGCATCATATAGATGGTGAGTTTCATGGTGTCAGATGGCATGGTCTTTGAATCTTGATTCTAACCTTCACTGGCTGTGAGAACTTTGACCAGTAATTCAAATTTTATAATCCTCATCTGTAATATGAGGATAATAATATCTCCTTTATATGATTAAATGAGTAAATGTGAGTGATTACTATTATTATTGTAAGTATTATGATATAGCTGTCTAATTATTCTTGAGTTTAAGAAGAGCACTCAGTAAGTTGGATATATTGGAATCATGCATAAAGAGATGATATCATAGTACGCAAATGACAAGTTTTCTCTAGATTCTTAATGTGCTGTGATGGGATCAGAGTATTTATTTATAACTGTAGGTTCAAATAGACTTGGGGGTAGAAAGGAAGAACAGAGCTATTTACTAAGACAGTATTGAAACAGGGAATTCTTTTTCTGTTTTGATAGTTAGATTCTCTACTGGCATATTTCAGTTGTCTATATTAGGAATTTATTTCTGGCATGCCAGTCTCTACTCATTCAGATATTTTCTTCCTCTGGATTGTGATGCTGGAATAGAAAGTGTGTCAAATGTCTTTGTGACTAGGACAGAATCTAAAATGAATCCCAAGCTGTCTGTATAGTTTGTTCCTACTTGGAATCAGGATAATCAGTCAGCTCGAGGGGAAAATAAAAATAGTCAAAATGGTTGTTTGGCCTCTTTTAGAGGTAGCGATGTTGCGCGATTTTTAAAAAAACTTCTGGGAGTCTATTTCTTGTGTTTTGTAGATGAGTCACAGTCACCCCATGACTGTTTTCTGTGGTGAGAATGACTAACAGATACAGTTTCAAATGTCAGGGTCCACCATGGAGATTACTGACAAGGATATACCAAACTCAGGTACACTCAGAACAAGGCCAAATCATAGTGCCCTCTGAAATGAAATAAACAGAATTAGCACAAAATACAAGAGATATGTCCCTTACGGAAATAACCCAACCACTCAGATGGTTTATTTATTATTGGTGGGTAATCAGTGACATCTACCAGAACTGTCTAAAGAAGACCAATACAAGATAGTCACTAATAGAAGATTCAAGTGCCATGCCATCTGAGACGATAATTCTCACCATCTGTATAGTTCATCCACAATTAAAAATTTTTCTTAGAAGCAGACTAATCGTAATGGATCTTATACAAGTACATGGATAATAAGAATGACTTTGCAGGTCTATCTTCATTGCTTTAGCAGAGAATTAGGCCCAGGAGTTCAAAGATTTGGCTAGGGGCTTTGGACAAGATGTCCCTGATATAAGTAAGATAGGCAATGAGTTGAGTATTATAACCTGTCTAGAGTAACACCCTAAGAGAAGATGAGGACATCTAAGAGAAGATGGGAACTGAACAGAGACTAGATGAAGTCTCCAATATTTTTTGTTTGTTTTTGAGATAGAGTTTCACTTTTGTTGCTCAAGCTGGAGTGCAATGGCACAATCCTGGCTCATGGCAATCTCCACCTCCCAGGTTCAAGCGATTCTCCTGCCTCAGCCTCCTGAGTAGCTGGGATTACAGGCATATGCCACCAGGCCTTGCTAATTTTTCTGTATTTTTTAGTAGAGACGGGGTGTCTCCATGTTGGTCAGCTGGTCTCAAACTCCTGACCTCAGGTGATCCGCCCACCGTGGTGTCTCAAAGTGCTGGAATTATAGACATGAGCCACCACGCCCAGCCTAGTCTCTATCTTTTACCAAAATAATTTGCCAGTTTCTTCACTACTAGGGAAACAGAGGGAACAAGACCCTCTTTTTGAAGGGCACAACTATTGTAGTAACCTGAAAATTGTCCTTGGGTGGAATTTGGAAGCCTTCTTTTGTCTCTATTGCCCCCTGAATGGCACATTTCATCAGACTGTCTGTCCAACCCCATTAATCCTGATATTGTGCCCACAGGTTATCTTTGACCACTCATTTGGCTTTCACACTATCCCACTATTAGGAAGAAAATAGCCTGGGCCATACTTAAAAGCATCTTCTATTATATGTGGCTATATTGGCATCTAGCTAACAAACCAGTCTCTTGAGACCTGGGGAGCATGGCTAGATTTTTCAGAGCTGGATCACTCTTGATAGAACTGATAAAATCAAGTTTCTGTACCTAATTAGCCCGATCAGCTTGTGAGATAATCGTGACCCTATAAAGCCCTACCTAAGAAACTAGTTCTGGCGTTTCTCTCTCCTCTTACTTGCTTCTCTTTTCAATATGATCTTTGCTGAAAATACCATCTGGTTTTGTCTTAACGTGATTCCTGAGAAGTGACATAAATGGAAAATTTTAGTTCAATTGATTTAAGAAATCTTTTATCAATGTGTAGATCTTTGTCTACACTAATGAAATGCATCATGGTGATCAATCCAGGCAAAATACCCTGCCCCTGAAGCAGATATGGTTTGGGAGTTGTCTTTTTTCACTTTCTTGGCCACTCCCAATCTTGCTTAAATCCATCTAATTGCCCAACTGCCTGGTCTCTGGGATTATGAATCTAATATCCTGCCATTTACAGTAAGTTTTGGGTGATGATTTCTATTAAATGCTTATTGAATGAAGGGTGGAGGAAAAGTGGCCAGAAAGAAAGGGAAATAAGAAATAATTGATCTCAGAAACCTAAATATGCAGAGACTAGATTAACTTGGCTATCAGGTGAAATGTAAGACCATAAGCCAGGATAAATTATTAGGAGCATGTAGATGGAGGAAAAATTCAACCCTGTTACAAAGAGGGCTGAAACTCTGGAGTCTGAAATCCTATCTCTGATGTGCTCTGTGTGCAGGCAGCTTCATCTTTCTGAATCCTCCCTCATCTAGAAAAAGAGAGACTGTGATAATTTATATGCAAGTATGAACAGCATATTATTTACAGAACCACCAGAGATTAAGATGCCTTCTGTTCAGGCTGTGACTCCATAATCTCTGGCAGTTTGAAACGAGGAGGCGGGGAGGATGTGTGTGGCAGGCAAAGGATGTCGTGTTCACGTGTTGGTGTACTGTCTGTCTGTGTTTCTGAAGAGACTGCTCTCGTGTAGAAGCAGCTCAGGGTCTTATCTATCACCTGCTTGTAATGAAGGAACAGAGGTATAGCTTCATAGTGAGCAATGGAAAACCTGAGCTTCATGAATATTTAATAGTCACTTTGTGTGTTACATTGGGTTATGCTCACATGAAGGCTAAAATTCCCTAAGGTAGCACAGAGCAGGGCAAAATGCTATGAACTGAGAGGAGGGACTAGGCTCTAGCTCTTATACTGCCACAGATTTGCTAGCTGACTTTGGGCAAGTCATTCAACATCTCTGGGTTTTAACTACTTTAATTGTAAAACACCATAGGGAAAAGTGGACACTAGGGTGACTTCTGAGATTTCCTCTAGTTGTAAGATGGGACTCCATGAGCCCTGAATTCAAATGATATTCCTAAGATACTCATAAAAGCCCTGTTCAAAGGATAAGCCCCTGACTGAATAAATACATCTACCTGCCTGTATTCAAGTTTCTTCAGTCCTGGAATATGACCTCTCACCAGCCAGGTAAGCACATCAGCCTGCACATATGTCATTTCTGTTCACATCTCCAGCATTTGCTTATGCTGGTCCCCTTTCTAAAATAGCTTTATCTCTCATTTATCCACCTCAAAAAAATATTATATACCATTCAAGATACTGTCCAACTATAATTTCCTCAGTGGAGGTGAATAATTCCCTGGTCTCTCCTTGGAGGCTCTCTCATAATATGTTACAGCATGTGTGATGCTGCATACATAATTAGTGGGGTTTACATCTGTGTGACTTTCAGATTACTGGTGACTTGAGGCAGGGATTATGTCTCATATCCAATGCCTAGCTACCCATGCTTGTCATAAAACAAGTGCTTATCACAATGTTTCTTCAATAAATTGCAAAGATGGTGGTTTTAGAATCATGATTTACTGATTTTGTGTCCCTAAATATGCCAACCTTTAGGCTGGACCCCACATTATAAGCATATTAACCTACTGGGAATCCTTGCCCCTGCAGAGGTTGGAAGGAGCTTCTTGTAGAACCTTCTGAGGGCCAATTTTAAAACCACTGATCTCTGATTCCATTGGTTTAATTATTGGTAAACTTACTGGAAATCTGGTTATGCTTCTGTAGTTCAGAACTATTACAGACCTCACATGAGCATGGCTGGATTTCATCTGAGGGAGGAAACGAAAAGTAAACTTACTGTCTGAATTAATTGGAGAATTAGGGACCAGGAACAGCACATTACTTTGAACAGTGTGTTTTTGTGGGGGTGAAGTGCTATTGGCATTTTGGGCAGGGCATTTTTTATTCAGCAGCATTGTTCTGTCTAGTGCAGGTTATTTTACATTCCAGATCCCAGTCCACCAAAAGCCAGTAGTAACACCCCTCTCCCTCAGTGTCTGTGACGATACAAAATACCTCTTAGTGAGGTGGCATTGCCCCAGGTTGAGAACCATTAATTTAGAAGAAACCAGGAGGCCTCTCCTATTGTAAGTGCCATTTTCTAGATTTACAAATTTAGACCCAAGCTCTTCTTGACTTTAAAGTCGTTGATTTAGCTGTCAACCCTGGTTCAGGATTGGGTATCAACAACTTGAGAGTAATTTCTGGCTGGGAAAGACTAAAAGGATGGAAAATCCATCTCTTTCCTTTGGACAAACTTTATGGTTAACAAGGAGCTTTAATGAATGCCATTTCATTGGTCCTATTTGTAATGTGAGGGGCAACATCTATTACCAGTGTTTTAAAGGCAAGGAAGTTCAGTCTTAAAGCAGTGAATGGTGCTGTCCCAAGTCTCACAGGTAGCACATTACAAAGCTGAGTCTGGAAACCAGATCCTCTGACTCCTAGGCCATTCCACTCCCCACAGAGTATCTGGAAAACCACAGAGGAAGAAGTAGAGTTATACATTCTGTAATTGGCTTTGGTGCTGATGGGATATGTAGCTAGTTTAATAAGCCAGAAACTAGAGCTAAAGAATAAAGAATAAACATATATATTTGGCTACTATCAGAGCATTCTCAGCTAGCTAGATATGCCATATTAAGAGCTAAAAGCTCATTTGCATATTTAGTACATTGAAATCCACAGTGAAATAAATGGGTACTGTGGTGTACTGTATTTATGACTGATTTGTTAACATAGGATAAATGAGAAGGAAATAAAACATGATTTTGAGTTTTAGTCTTAACCTTGACCCAAGCCTACCTCCAGGAAATGGCACTCTGGGAGCTCTCCCTCACTACGGTAAAAGCTGTCTAGATTGTTACATTGAGTCAAAAACCTAGAGGCAGAAACTAGAAAAACACTACCGAACAGTGAAGATGTGGTGGGCTGACTTTTGTAGCATTAGAAGGTGCTGGATTGATTGATCCTGCACTAGCACCATCTATTTCTGGTGGTGTGGCTGGCTACACATTCTGGGAAGAGGCAGCAGAGTGGTCTTCACCACATGCAGCAGCCTGTGGAGCACCAACATTCAATGCTGAACCACGTAAACAATTGGTCAATGACATCAATTGCAAAAGCACAAGAGCCATCTTACAGAAAGACAACATAGATTCCCATACATAGACCTGAAGTTCTATTCACTGTCTTGATTGCTCTTCTGATAAAAAATGGAGGTAAAACAGAAATTCTCCAGAGAACTGGCTGGTATGTTAAATGGCTATAAATGGCACTTATCAGTTATCTATCTGTCAGATTTGTGGTTTTTATAGAGGCAGTGTAGCATGGTGGCACAAACTTGTTACCTGTGTGAATTTGGGCAGGTAGTTTAACTACTTTAGTATCTGGGTTTCTTATCTGTAAAATGGCGATGATAATATTACCAACCTTATAAGGTCATAATAATTGTAAATAAGTATTGGCTATCATTATCATTATTATTACCAGGTAAAGTACCAGCATGCAATTCAGAGCTTCTGATAAGTAATAATGTAAAAATATGAATCTTGATTTGTGTTTAAATTTTTGGGCTTAAGGAGGCAAATAATGGACTATTCAAGCTCTTGGCTGTATTTCATCGAACCATAGAATGTTATAGCTTGCAGGACATTGTACACTATTTAATCCAAATATTTTATTTTAGGGTTGAGGATTAGATTAAAGAGTTAAATCCTTGCCCAAATTCTTGCAACAAAGACGCTGAGGTTTGAATCTTTTTCTCTAGCTCACAGTTCCATCCCTGAAATTTCTACTTGCTGACCATCCTTGACCAGCAGTTCTTTCACCTGGAGGTACAAAGGAAAATAATCTGAACTCCAAACACATCCTCTTTCCTACTCCCTTTTATCTTTGATAAAAGTTTGGTGAAAGAGGTTAAACTCATCGACTAAACAAGTTTTCATGACTAATGAAATGATACATGATGTTAAAAAAATGCAAAGAGTACATTCTATAATTGGCTGAGAGAGAGGAGACTCAAGTCATATTCCTCTGA
This sequence comes from Cacajao melanocephalus, assembly GCA_963573385.1. NCBI lineage: Eukaryota > Metazoa > Chordata > Mammalia > Primates > Pitheciidae > Cacajao > Cacajao melanocephalus. The sequence goes on from CAUYLG010053163.1 coordinate 18,405, forward strand.
CATTAACTCAGGTGACTGTTCCCAGCATCAGTTTCTCTCTAAAGTGAGAGTTCAGTTATGTGATTGTTATAAAATATTGGCATAAAATACATTGTATAATCTATAACAAAAAATTAAGCCTTTCCATTCTGAAGACACTTTTGTCATCAGAATGTTTAAACACCTGGGTGCAATTGTTTTTTAGTTACTGATTTTTTTTTAAAACACAGAAAAAATTCTAAAAAGAAGAGACAGTGAGAATCAGCTTGATTATTTGTTGTTCATTGGGTTGGAATATTTTGCCTTTGGCAAATAAGAATCAGTTAATTCTAGGCATTTGCTTATTGACTTGCTAGAACAGAATGAGCTGTTTTTCTTTCATTTTTGTCAGTAATCACCAGTTAAAACTCTTAAAAGGAAGCCTTATTATTCCCGGAAAATGATAATACTCTGTAAACCATCAGGCTGTGATGTCGCTAGTTCTCCTCTAATTAATATATGTGTTTTCATTCTAAGCTAAGCTGCTTCTGAATTTAGGAAAAACAGAAATTGCCTGCCACTATCGTGAAGGCCAACCCAATATTTTCTCAAGGAAATGACAAGTATCTCTTTAAGGTAAAAATGGAAGAGGACACACAACTCCATTTAAGCTTTGAGTTTCTGAAGTTGCCTCATCACAGTGAAATGCAAGGCCCTTGGGCTGATGTATCCTTTGTTTTCTGGGTGAAGAAGCAAGACACAATTCTCAGGAGTAGTCTGTCTTGACCATCGCTATTTATGCCCCCAAAAGGGCTAGAAGTGTGGCTATGAGGGTAAGACTTGAAATACTGTGTTTGCCTCCCGTTTTATTTGCTGAAGGAACATGCCATAGGGAATATTGAATTCTTGGTAGAGAGGGTTGGCTAGATGAGTGTATGGCATGAATCAACCTAGAACAATGTTCTGGATTTAACAAATATTTCTTGAGCATTCATGTGTTCCAAACATTCTTGATCACAGCATTTTCGTGTCAATATAGGACATTCTTCAACTATGTTATTGATTAAATGGATGATTGTATGCTATAAGGATGAGTTTCAAAGCTACATTGTCAGTTCTCTTTATCTCTTGGGGTATACAATGAGAGAAATTCTTTAAGCTACAGACAGAGAAACACTTTTTTCAGCTCCAAGGTAATGGCATTTTCCCCTTTCCAAAATCCAGGTCCTTCCAAGAAGTAAACAAGTCCACTGACGTGAATAAATCATGATGCCCAGCAAAATATGTTTATTGTTAAAGCTAGCATCATCTACTAGAGGCCAGAGTTAACAACTTCACTTATTTTTCCTTCAGTAATGTAGTTTCACATGAAACAAAGGCTTGAGTACAGCATGCTTGACCAGAAGCAGAGGCTAAGTGTATGCCTCAACTATTTATCTGGCAGAGCATCTTACAAGGTACCACCTATACCTTTGTTAACTTTTAAAAAAAGTAAACTAGATTTCTGGAACTGGAGATAAAATCTAACGCCCTTGGTCATACTCAGCTTGACTCTCAGGTGCTTTGTTAATGAATGAATGAATAAATAAGGTGATTTCATTGAGTTTTCAAGATGATAACAACCTAATAAATACTATGAAGAATCATCTGATGGAATAGCTTCATTTCCAGGCTTATTTTCTACAATGTCTGAGCACTGTGTTAATCTTTGTGTTATAAGAGAAAAATATTTAAGTATCAAAATGGTGAGCCATTATAATAGGTATGGCTGCATCTGAAAAGCACTTTTACTTGAGGCATAAATAGCATACACGGATCAAAGTGCAGGAGTAGATAATAGATGCCAGATTTGGGAGTAAATGTTAGCTAGATGCATAAGGGTCTCCTAATGACCCCAACAGATTTTAACTTAGAGAATGAATAAAGACTCATTATTTAAGGTTAGAATCCCTAATGCAAACTCAATAATTCAGTCAAGTTAATGACCTTCACTTTTATTTTAGCTTAATCTACGCATAAAATAGAATTATTCTTGTTCTAATTGGTTTATGAGAATGGATAGAAGCTCATTTCAATTTGTAATTAGTAAGAATATGTTTTTAAAATTATCTCTCTCACCTACTCATACTGAGAAATATCTATAATGCTTGTTTTCTTGTTATTTCTAAACTCCTGTTACCAGTTAATAGAACCTAGCCAACCAGAAATTCCAATAACCAATTTTTTTTCTTCACCATTCCACGTTTCAGTGAAATAAATGACAACAAAGGCAAAAATACAGTCATATCAGGACTAAAATCATTCAGAAATGCATTCAGCCTAAACCACCCTATTTGTACATTGACTGTACCATAGCTATATAAAATAATAAACCACTGCAGATTCAGTCATTCTCCTTATAAAGTACTTTCATATACCTACACTTTGAGTTTCACCATGGTCCTTTGAGATAGTTATGGCAATTCTCATCAACATTTTACAGATGAAGAAATGGAGCTCTGGAGGGCCTCATAATGTCACCAAGTAGTAAGTGGCGCCTACACTACTGACTCCAAGTCTTATATTATTTCCACGTTTGTCATGCTGTGATTACTAAGACAAGATAAACACACACTTTCAGATTATATCTAAGTCGAAATTCAGGAAACCAGTAAACCTCATTCATGGAATATTTTACTTTATAGTAACATAGAATTCACATGAAGCAAATTCCAGAGGCTACCAGCTCTTATGTAAGATGTGCGTCCTCCTTGGTAGCCTAATTGTCCTAGGTATCTTTGGGCTGCTTGTGATGTATTAGGCATGAGTGGCCTTTTTCTGCCTGTGTTGGCAGAGGCTTCAAAGAAGAATAGGTCCTTACTTCTTCCCAGTTCCTAGTGCTTGGTTGCTGTGAGGATGTTTTTAGTACTGTCTACAGCAGCATTACAACAGAACTTTCTTAAATGATAAAAATTTTCTGATATCTGCTCTGTACAATATAGTAGTCAATAGCCATATAGAGTTATTGAGCACTTGAAATATGACTAGTGTGACTGAGGGACTAACTTTTTAATTTTTAAGAGATTAATTAAAATTTAAATATAAACAGCTACATGGGGCTAGGAACTACCATGTTGGACAGAGTAGTTCCAGACAGTTTAAGGTTCTGGTTCACAGGGCCCAGAGCACATCAGCAATAACATTCTTGACAGATCACCTAGTGAAGGTACAATAGAAGTTATGTATTTAATTACAAATTATACCTTAATTGGCTCTAGAAAAGGTTTGAAGCAGAATGTTGGCATTATCAATAAGAAGTCATATGGGAATTTTTAAATAAGGGGTAACAAATGGGGAGAATATGTTTGGTAAATATTAAGAGATGAGATAGCAAAACAGTGCCATTTGAATTGAATTTGAATTTCTAAATGCTATGTTTTGGAGCAGGATGGAACTATCAATTAAATATCAAAATCTAATTAATGAAGATGAGACTTTACTATGAGCTGGAACTAGAAGAAAGAGGAAATGAACAGAACATGAGGTTCTGCTGTATGTTAAGGTGAACTAGAACTCTAGGACCGTCCTTAATGGAGCTACCTACTTGACAGAATTGTGATGATTCAGTAAAATGATTGATGAAATAACTTAGCATAGTGCCTCACATATGGTAAGCATTTCATAGATACTAGCACTTATAATGATCTTTATCTATAAAAATCTTACATCTTATTAGGGCCTTTTCCAAGTCCCTGTAAGAACATGGGCAGCTGCTTAGGGTAACCAATTGTGGGATTTTTTTTTTTTTTTTTCGAATAGGGCATAGAAGAGGAGATATAGACAACATAGGGCAAGTAAAGAAAGGCCACACCACCATACTCATTTGTGAATTGCTGCTACAGAGAAAACTGTTACTGAGAAAGGTTTGTCATGTCTCCCAGGTATGTTAGGTTAGACAACACTGTAATAGTAGGACCAGAGGGGAAAGAGCTGGGTGACGAAGGAGCTGGAAGAAAGGTAAGAGGAATGCTTGTATGTTAAGTGTTAGTATTTTTGGTATGTTCTTTAATATGGTTCACTGATGCTGATGTTTTGTCAAAGGTAATCAAAGAACGCAATATGGAAGAGTATTTCAGACACCATGAAATAGTGGGAAAGGCCCTGGCCCTGGAATCAAGTTAACTGAGTTCTAATTTTTCCAACATGTAACTTAGACTAATGGTTTTCTTTCTTGTAAAGCAATGGTGCTAAATGATATTCAAAGCTATTCTAGTCCTAAAATTCAATAGTATAATTCTAAATATGAAAGTGCCTGTGAACTCTAGTTCTCCAGACTTCCTGAAGCCCTGCTACTCTTTTAGAAATGCCTGCTGATTTAGTTCTCTAACTTGTTTCCATAGTTTTGGAGCTGAAGTTGTGTGAACAGTGGTATCTCAAGCAGCATACAAAAGCAGTTGGGAGGGTGGGAGTGCGTGACAGTGAGTGGGTGAATGCATTAAAGAGAAAAGGGTTGGAAGGGTGGAAGAGAGGAGAGTGTGTGAAAGAGAAGAGCAGGCCTCCCTCCTTTGTCATTCTCCTGCTAGAATCCCCAAGAACAGCTATTCAGAGCCAAATACCAAAATGAAGGCATGAAAATGGCTTGGACTTTGAGTGAAACAGATCTGATTTTGAATCCAATCTCTGGAATCAAGTTTCAGTTTCCTTCTCTGTGTGATACTAATGGTTAGCAGCTATTGTGAAGTTTATATGAAATATTACCCAGCAGATAGAGGTGTTCAGTACAAACTAGGCCTCTCCAAATTTGCCCAGTCCTTTCCCCTATCTTACCCATAAAAGACTAGCTAAAGAAACAAACACACAGGGCTACTTGGCGATCTTTATGAGCATGTAAATAACATGTGGTGGGGTAAGAAGGGTTCTAAGAAGAGGAAAAAGCTATAACCATGAAGCCCCTTCCTTTGTGTAGCCTAGCAATTCTCTGATTCTTGAAGGCCACAGAAATGCTTATTATCAAAAGAGCATCCTTGACTGCGTTTCAACATTCTACCCACAGGAAGACTCACTGCTCAGGTATAGGAAGTAGAACGAGGAAGCTCCTGAAGTTAGCAAAGCTGGATCCTGAAGTGACACCCGCTTCCTGCTCTTCCACCCAGAAAAGCCGGGAACCTTTTCCCAAGCGGAGCCCCGGGGAAGCAGAAAGCCGGGAAACGTAAAGCCCCTTTACTTGTTTTTCTAGGTCGCTTGCTTAGAACCCTTTACATGGTTCTAACGCAGTTTCTGCTTTTAGGGAATGCGGGCCCCAGCGGTCTTAGCACCCAGCCTCCGAGAACTTTCAGCACCGCGGACAGCGTCATGCCCTGTGCTCCGTCCCAGGCGGAGAGCTACCTTGCCCCCGGCGCTCTCCTATATCCTGTACCTATGGGGAGGCAGGTTGTCATCCTGCAGCCCTTGGGCAACTCGGGCCAGTGACATCCCCCGTCACTCAGGCGAGGATCCCTTCGCCAGAGTCAATTCCTGTGAGTCTCTCCGCTTAAAACCTCAAGGAAGGGAGCCTCACACAGGTGGGGGGATGAGGAGTGCCAGGAACAGGCGCGAGCCCTGCTGCTCTAGCCTTTCGGCATCTCTTCTCAGCCTTTGCTTTGCTCACTCTTCAATCGCAATATAAAATACTCATTTGGGGAGGGGGCGGGGTGACACAGGAGAGAGAAGGAGGGTGGGGGCTGCATCCTGCGTGACCACGCTGCCCTAGCCTGACCCTCTAGGATTCAAGGGGAGCCGGTGTGCGTTGGGGTGGGGGAAGAGAGGAGACCGAGGGGGGAAGCAGTGCAGGAGAGCTCCCCTTGCTGGGGCTGCCGGCTCTGGGCAGGGAGCTTCCCTTCCCTGGACACCGCTCCTGTCATGTCCTCCTCGCCGCCCCCGGGCGAGTCACCGCTCTCCGGGGACAGAAGCCCCTCGGGGCGCCACGGGCCTGGTCTGGGCGCCGGGCTCGGCGGGAGTCCTTTTGAGGAGTTTGCTCCCAGGTAAAAGGGCAGACGTTGCTCCAGACCTTCCCTCGGACTGCAGCCGGAAAAGCGCCTCGGCTTCATAGGCTCAGTCCGAGGCGGAGAACGGAGCTGCCCGTGCAGGGTGCCCGCCAAGGAGGGGGACAGGACGGGCCCCCGCGTCTGCCGAGACCTGGGCTGCCCAGACGCAGCTCGCGGCTCCCCCTCTGCCTCCCGCGCTGGCCCCCGCCCCTCCCGGCAGCTCCCGCGAAGCAGAGCCCGGTGCCCCCAGACCGCGGGCGGTCGGGGCCTCATTCCGGGCCAGAGCCGGAAAGAGCCTGACCCAGCTCCTCCGTTCTTCCAGGGAACCCCTTCCCGGAGGGCGCCCTCGGCCTCCGCGCCATATTCATGGTCCCCCGCTGCCGGGGACTCCGGCTCCCTGAGTTATCCCAGAGAGGCGACCATCCCAGTTGTAGGGGTTCCGCTGGGGCGCGGGGGTCGCGGAGAGGGACAAACTGCGGCGAAGGGGGCCCTTCACTCACCGGGGTGGGGGCTGCAGGCGACCGGCTGGTTGCCAAGGCTGGTGGCTGGCCGTCCGCACTTACAGCGCGGGGCTGTCTCTCCAGCTGGGATGGGAGGTGGTGGTGGCTGCAGAGGAAGGCAGGAGGCAGCCGCTGCTGCTGAACAGCTCCTCAATTATTCAGATGGCGCCCCCACCCCCCCGAACCCCTCCCCGCGCCTGCTCGTCCTCCCTCCAGCTCTCCTGTCTCCGCCTCTTTGGAGTCACGTGGGCTGCCCAACCCCTTACATATTGAGCCCAAGTCTGGCACCAGACCACCTCCCACATGCCCCCGCTCCGCCCTCCCCTGTGTCTGACGCTCATAGCTCCTCGCTGGCTTGAGCCTCCAGGTGTGACCTCCAGTGTCTTATCTCAGGCTGCGGGGAGGCTGAGGGGCCGGGAATGGGGGCAGTTCTCTGCCCTTGGGAAAGCAGGGACCAGCAGGACTCCGCAGTGTCTGTTTGTTGGGAAGGCAACTGCAGCAGTTCCGCCCCTGCTAGACTGGGCTGTCCAGACCTCCTTCCTGCCCTCTGGAAACTTCCCTCATCTTCTGCGGAGCCTTTGTTGCTCTTAAACTTCCACATCCCTCAGCCCTACTGGAAAGAAAAAGAGAGAGGTTGATTTCTCCTCTCCTCCTAAAGAAGACAAGACCCGGCTCCATCTCCGTAGCTCAACCAGGCTAAGCTTATCTTTGGGTTCACAACATCTTATGGGTGCAAAGATCATGAACTAGAGATTTGAAGATCCACTAGAATTCCAGTCTGTATGACCTTAGAGCATTTAACTTTATAGCTTTTCTTCTCTCGTCTGTGAAATAACCAGCTTGCAGCATTGTCATGAGAATGAGAAATCATCATGTTCTTAGAATTGCCTAGCCCAGTGTTGGACACATATTTGGGGGCTCAATAAAAGAGAATTCTTCTTCCCCCACCTCTGTTAAAATAAATTTCATAAAACAAGAAGGATGTGATGTGTGCGAAAACAGTGAGAGCATCTTTTTAAACATGGAAGGAGAAATCTATGTGGTCAGGCTAGACAAGTACTAAATGGAGACAAGAGAGAGATAAGGCTTATATTTTATATTGGCTCCTTTATGATGAGTGTCCCAGAGCCAAGTTATGTCCCAAAAGGATTGGGAATGGATGGGACCAACCCAGGCATGCTTGGCCACATCACTGAATGAATTCTTTAACAAGCATTCAGTAGATTGATTTGGATGAAAGTTACCTACATGAATTATTGCACTTTGGCCCAAGCCCTCAAAACACATGGGAGGTAGCAAAATGTAAGTCCCCTACTCTTGTAAATAAATTCACTGGGCTTGTGTCAGGGGAGAATACTGGCTAACTAACACTCCTTCTCTAGGGTGGAGCAGTTCGAAACTAGTTCTAGGTTGTGGGTCTGTCCTGGGCTCTTCCCAGAAAGTTGATTGATCATTGCCAGGACAATCTTGGTTAAGTCCACCTACTTTAAGCCCATTATTGCCTTTGATGAGCAGGTAGGTCTGATAATGTCCCCATATTTTAAGCTTCTGAGTAGTTCTGCAGGATATGTTAGACCTCCTGGGATCACCAAGCTGTGAGACACTGTAGAAAAAGTATAAAGTTAAAAAATCAGAAATCTTAGTGCTGCCAGGTACTTACCATACAATCTTTCCCAAATCACTTAAATTCTCAGACTCTCATCTTCAGAGTGGTAAAGGAATGTCTATCTGCCTTCTATATAAGATAGTTGTGATGTCTAGATGGGATAGTGCATGAGAAGTCACTGTAAAAGGTAAAGAGTAAACAAATACTAGCTATTAATACTATGGACTGAGGAACACCCTGAATTTATTCTAGTCCAAATGAATTATGAGGGTGATAAGATGGGAAGGTGGGATTTGCCGTGGAATAGGCAGCAACTAAAATGTTGGCATGTTTCTCTAAGTAGCTCAGGGGAGGTAATTATCGGAGAACTGTGTTCTTTGTTTACTCTTTTCTGTGATAAATTTTCCCTGGCCTTTTGTCTTTGGAACACTAGATACAATCACAATGGTTATGAACATTTACTATCTGACAGAAATTTGTGCCTGTATTTCAGGACAGCAGGGTTTAGACTTTTCTGCCTTTGCTAGGTAAAATTGACTTGAGTTGGTAATTCAAAATGGCTTTGATTTCAAAGGAAAAAATATTTGAATTCTAGGAGCAAATTCCAGACATTCATCAGCAGCTTGACTAATGATATGTGTTTCTAATCCACTGCCACTAAACTTAATGAAATCCTCACACAAATCTGGAACTCCTGGAACCCCCCAGTCTTAAGCAGATTCCAATCCTATTTCCTGGTGTACTTCCCTTTAATATTCTTTGGAAATTGCCAATCTGGACCTCTTTGTGTTTAGGGAAACTAAAAGACCAGAAAATGTCAACCATGCTTCTATATATACCACTGAAAAAATTGTCTGGGCTAGGTAAAATGCTGCTTCTGACTCCTACCTACCTCTGTATTGTCATCAAGAAGCATGAGAAAGGGAAAACTAAGCATGAAATCATTTAATTTGGCCATGATGCCTTTATGAGCAGTTACCTGGACAAGTATAAATTTCAGAAATTATGAAATTTTCTGAAAATTAATGTTAATGTTGAGTCCTAGTACTATCTAAATCAGAAAATTTTGGACAGTTTCACCAGAAATTGCTCTAGGACTCTGAATATATATATTTTTCAAAGCAGTTTTAAATGTCCAAGGCAACTTTACCCAGTGAAGGGCAGAAGAGAAAGCTTAGGAAACAGATCTTGCATAGATTGCAGTAGAAAGTTATACCTTAGCAACGATTTCTTGTAAAGGTTTCCCTTGGGTCCTCCCTTACTTATAAGTTCGTGTCTTTTGGATGATGACTGTTGACTTTATCATAAGCCACTTCAAACACTTTTCAGCTGTAAGTAGAACATTAATGAACAAAGAAATAGAAATGCAGTAGACAAAAATTTAATTGTTTAGAGCCATGCACGGCAGCAACAACTGGTGAACATCTCAGTTCCAGAGTTCAACAATGATATTACAAAATGACTACTAACTAGATCGTTAAAGTACACATCCTTGTTTTCCTGTTCCAACAATTGGAATGTTGATTCATTTACTCAACGTATTCTAGACACTTAGGTTACAGCCACGAACAATACAGAAGTTGTTCTGCTCTCCTTGAGCTTACAGTCTAGAGCAGGGGTTCAGACCATAAACAAATAAACAAAGCAGTGGAGGTAAGTATCATGACGGAAATACAACAGAGCAATATAATGAAGAGTAAGGCGGCACCACTTTAGTTAAGTGGTAGAGAACTAACATAAGCAAATGTGGGGCCCAGAGACAAAAGCGATCACTCTCCAGGGAAGCAGCAGAGCACGCTTATCTAGGGCCTTTTGCCAAAACAGGGTCATTGAAAGGGTAATCACTAAAATCCCTCCTGACTGACCTGCTTAACAATGGTGGTTAGGCCACGAGGGAATTGGTCAGATGCCTTAAAAATGATTCTCCGTTTTTGTCTCATGACTCATGAAAATGAGTACCTGATGCTTTCTTCTAGAAGACCCCAAGCTCATCAGTGCCCCTGACTCTTGCCTCTGAGTAGAATCAGAAGCTGAGAAACCAAAGACAATGTGATAGCCTGGCTAGAGGCTAGTCTGAAGCTTTCCAAAGGGAGCAGTACCTTTGAGCAGCAGGTAGACAGAAAATAAGACACACAACCAGAACCTAGCATATCACAGGCACACCGTAAAGATCAATTAAACAAACGACCTGCTGCTAGAATCCTACCAATTGGACTGGAAATTTATAAAGAAATTATGTATGAGTAAATTTAGGTATTTAAATTTCAAAAGGAAGAAGGAGGATGCTGACCTAAGCATGCTCATTTTATTCCTAAATTTACAATTGAATATAGCACTTTCCCCACCCCTACCCTATGCAGAGTAAATAAAGTTGCCTAATCAGTGAAATTGTGGAGACAAGACACAGGTCAGGATTGTCAAACCAATGGAGTTCCTTGACATGGAAGGAATCGTTGAAGCAAACAATTCTTCCCATTTATTATGCGTTTCTTTCCTTTAAATACATTCACTTTTCTAAATTAATTTATTTTAAAGAGGTTTTCATCACTACTTTAAATAGAAAACTGATATCAGTTGTCATAAATACAAGGCAACCATTTAAACAAACACAATGAAAATAAAACAATGCTGCTATAGTCGAGAAAAATACCTAAGGCTTGCTTTCTCCTTGTTAAAAGGGAAATTAGCAGCTGTTAGTGAGGTGCCAAAGGCACTGACATCAAACTGAGACTTTCTCCATAAAGTAACCGAAAAGATTGAATGGTAAGTGGAAAAGGGCTAACCTTGCTGCTATGTGATTACAGGCTACTTAATGTTGAGCCCCAGTGCTGTCCAAATCAATATTTCTCTAACTCTAATGGGCATAGAAATCATCTTGTTAAAAATGCATAATGAGATTCAGTAGGATTAGGATGGGACGCATTTCCAGCACAATCCCAGTGACATTGATGCTGCTGATTCTTGGACTACCCTTTGAGTAGCAAGGATCTTTGCGTAGCAAGTACCTTTGATGATATATTTTCCATATTTTGGGACATACTAGCTCTTATTTTAAAGATGAGAAAAGTTGACACTCAGAGGGTTTGACTAACCTCAGTTAGTTTTCTTGTTCCAACAATTGGAATGTTGAAGTGTTGATTCATTTATTCAACATATTCTAGACACTTGGAATATGGTCATGAACAATATAGAAATGGTGTGTCTTAGAACCTCTTAGTTGGTAGATGAGCCAGAGCTAAAACTCACAGTTTACAGATCTGTCTCCTAGTCTGGGTGTTTCTTCCCAAAAGATCTATAAAATATCTTGCTTACTAGGGCCAAAAACCCACCCCTTTTCAAGGGGCCACAACATGAAAGCCAAAGCTTGGACTGCTTTACTCTATAGGTTATTCTGTGTTGATACAGCGTGAAAGCTAGTGCTTGGACTGTTATAGTCAATAGGTCATTCTGTGCTAAAGTACACACTCAAACTTTCAGTAGTTTGAAATAACACAAGTTTATTTACTGTTCACATTACGTACCCACTGTCGGTCACTGTGGGATCCACTTTATGTAGTCACTCAATACTATTTTATAATGTCTCCTCTCAACATAACACTTCAGAGTTCTCAACATAACACTTCAGTTTTGCCCTCGGGGGGCAAAACCAGGGCTGAAGAACCTTGCACCAGCAACTAAATGCTCTGTGATGGAAGTGATGCACATCACCATTGCCTACAATTCGCAGTCCAGGACAGCTCACATGACCCCACTGCAATCACAGGGTAAGAAAAGAGGAATCATACTTTCCTCTACATGAAATGAGAGTAGAATCAGGTAAAGCAAACCATAAAAGTCTCTACCATATAGATTTCTTTTCCCCATCACTAATAATCCTTGATTCTCTCATCTCAATTACTCTTCTCTTAATCTTACCTAAGTTTCCCAGGACAATGAACCACCGTTAGTCCATTTTCCTCCCTGAATTCTCATCATACACAGGGAAAAGGCAGGCAAATGGCAGAGGGAATGCAGAATGTCACTTTGGTGACAGCAGGGGCATCAAAAGAGATAGGTCAGTTAGGGAATACAGTCAGGGTAATTGCAGAGGAAAGGGGATAGAGAAAAAGGGAAGGAAAGAAAACTATCATTTCTTGAGGGCCTGCTAAGTGTTAGGCCCTGTATTAAGACATTTATATAATTTTGTCCTTAAAATATTCTTGTCAGGTTGTTGTTATCCTGGTTTACATACAAGGAAACAGAGGCTCAGAGGGCTTATATAATGTGTTAAGGTCAAAATAGAGAATAAATCAGGATCAATGCCACAGTGCAAATTTAGAATCTCCCAGGAAGTCTAAGAAGGGGAGCAAGGCAGCACTGGCTCTGGAGAATGGACCATTTGTTCACATTAACACTGAAATTTCTGAGATTTGGCTTTGCTGTATTAGGCATGTGCAGACAAGTAGCTGAAACATCCAAATTCTATAGTGACTACTACATGAGATACCAGTCTTCCACTGAGGAGAGATATATACATGAGTTCCCATTATAATACAAGTTGATTCCACTCCCCATTCCTTTCAACTGCATGAAAACATCTCTCTCTTGGATTCTGTATACTGGCATAAGAGCAATGGTTGAAGTAAATAATCTAAGGATATGATAAAGCATGCATTCCAAACCTGCAATGAAAAATCTGTAATAAACATTAGGAAAAACTTTGCAACATATTAAGAGACATAGCTCACAGTATACAATGGGATAGATGCTTGGAAGGTTACCCTGTCTGGGCTGTGGAAGGTTATGATAGTCACAGCTAGCATGGGTGTTGGGGAGTCTTTCTCTGGAGCCTGAGAGTGGTGGGGTCTAGAATTGTTCCATATACTGTTGAGATCATGGTGAGAAGGAGCAGGGAGTCAAACTGACCTAGGTTCGTATCCAAACTCAAGTATGAATTAATGATGTATTATTTGGCAAATCATTCAGGTTTTCTGAGGCTCAGTGTACCAACCTCTGAGAGGGCATTATAATGCCTGACTGTAGAATTGTGAAGTTTGGGAATAATATGCATAAAGTGCCTGGTTATCGTTGTTCAATATTGATGACTATTCTTTGTGTTGTCAACGATAAGAAGATGGATATGAAGGGGACTAAAGAGCTCATATCCAATAAGAAGATATGGCTGAGTCTCTTTAGTCCCCTTCATATTCATCTTCTTATTGTTAACAACACAAAGAATAGTCATATCTACTTGAGTGAGCTCAGCCACGGCAGGTTCCCTGGCTGAGTCCCCATTTATTCTTCACAAAAATGAGGAAATGGGAACAGGTTTCTTTAAAGAGCTCTTCCATTGACTCAACACTACAAGCCAAGGGTTGTGTGGTTTTCCTGGGGCAGGCGAGGGAGTAGTCCTGGTGAGTGGCTATACTCGGTGCAGCAGTGAGAAGAGTGCCAGCTGATGCTGAATAGAGGAGTCTCTGGGCCCACTGGCAGCGTTCCTGAGCCTCAGTTGTAGCAAACTTCATTTTCTGGCCATTGCCACCAGCCAATGACTCATTATAAGAGACAGTGAAGAAATGACCACGGGTCAAGGAGTAGTCTTTTTAGCCAACTTTGCATGTACGAAAGGTCACATTGTTGAGGCAGCACTCACAGCAACAGCTTTGAATACAAAACAAAAATGTCAACGAGCACAAAGAGAATGGAGGAAAAGAAATGATGCTTACTCTAATGGGCTTGTGAGCTTGCTCCAGTCTCGGCAGTCTATGTGATTGCCACCAAGTGCATAATGGATTATACTGGTAGTGGGCCAATTATGTCTACAGCAAATTCCCTTTATGAGATGGGCAAGCAAATCACTACCCTCTGAGTAAGTATCCATTTTGTAAAGCAGTGATTATTTTATTGTCAGCCTTTTAAAGATATGTATTCACCTGCTGTGTATAAGCTTTGTCCTATTTAATTCAATGACTTTTAGAAAATGAGAGTATTTTATTCTATTTACTCATTTCTTAAAGCTCTTAAGAAGACCAAAGACTCTGCAAAGTGTTCCAGTACATTAGATGAAAATGATGAGACAATTTAGAGACGGGAAATAAGTTCCAGTCTTTAACTCCTCCAAGTCCCAGCTGGGGAAGACCTAAATCATCAACCAAGGTGTCTCCTTCCAGAATCCCCAGGAAGAGAGAGTTCACAGCTTGGCTGCCCCACTCCCCCTCCTTCCACAAAATGTTATAGTGTTTGATCATTCTTGCGTTAAGGTTTCCTAAGTCTTATTGTTTCAGGTATCAAGAGTGCTCTTAAGATGACTGAAGGTGAAAACCAGTGTGTTCTGCTGTGAGAATTCAGTCATTCCACCTGAGCAGCTATCTGTCTTCAGCATGTTCAATCATTCTGGAATCTGGCCCTTAGCTCTTTGGTCAGCTTGGTCCAGGACATCTTCCCCATGTGGCTTGGAGGAGTTTCTAGCAAACTCCTGGATTTTGAAACATGACTTGGCTTCTTTAACCAAGTCCTGAACCAGACACCAGCTCACTGTCTTCCAGGTCTGACCCTGCAGATTCCACATTCAATCATGCAGCCAAGCCCTGTGTTATTGTAGAGGAGACATGTTGAATTTTTTCTTAATTCAATCTATGTTTATATATTCATATTCAATTGAGGCTTTATCTATTAAAATGGTGATTAAATAGGAGGCACTTATTTCATGGATTATGCAATTACAAAAAATAAGGATGGCTTCATTTGCACTTACCATCCCAAAGTCATTGCAACGGCTTGCTTCATCCAAAGGTCTGTTTCCAGTCTTGTGCTTCTCTGCATGTACTTTGGGATCTCCACCTTCTGATTTGAAGATGTGGTGAGGATAATGACGATGACAGTGCAATAACAATGTCTATGGCTTCCTTCTCACTCCCCATTCCCTAATCCCCCTACCCTTGCTTTATTGTTCACTATGTCTAATGTTGGGAACATTTGTATCAGTTAAGGTATCATCGGAACTACTTTAAACTATAATGGGAAATGAGGCAAACTTAATCCCATCCCACAACAGCTTAAAGGCTGTCGTTGTTTTGTCCAGAACAGATGCTGACAATGGTTGGTTTAACAAGCAAATGTCCGTCTCCTTTGAATTCTATAAGTAGATTTGCCACCCCTGATTCTTTACTAAAAGAACTCTGCATAAAACTTGGGTCATCGCTCACATGCTAATGCTTTCAGCTGGTTGGGAATCCTCATCAAACAAGAGAAATTGGGTCAGTGTGAAAGAGAGCAATGATAGAATGTTTGCCTTACTCAGAAAGGTGACATGACCTCTAGCTTTGAAAAGGCAGTGTGTCTAGTCAAAGGAGTAGCATTGAATATATTTTGAGAATTAGGCCTTTTCCTCATATCTGGTAAGTGAATTACAAGATAAAGGAATCTCAGATCATATATATTGTGTATATGTTGGTATGGGTTGGAGGATTGATGGCTAAATAACCACCAGTGATGTGAAATATGGAAATAATCGCTGTGGCCAGAGGCCTCCCCTGATTAGGCTAGGGCTAGTTTAGGACCTTTTTTGAGGAAATGCTTATGTGGAAAAATGGAAAAAGATGCAAATATAAAAGCATTTTAAAAAAATACATGTTATTTCAGCCTCAATAGGAAAGCTAAAAGACTTAATTTTAAAACAATTTTATTGTGGTAAAATACATATAACATAAAGTTTACCTTTTTAATAATGTTTAAGAATGCAATTCAGTGGCATTAACTAGAGGCATGTTATTGTGCAACCATCATCACTGTCCATCTCTAGAACTTCATCCCAAACTGAAACTCTGTACCCATTAAACAAAAACTTTCCATACCCTTCCCTCCCAGCCCTTTAAAATGAAAGTGAAACTAGCATTTTACTTTCTGTCTCTATGAATTTGACTATTTTAGGCACCTCATATGAGTGTAATCACACAGTATTTGTCCTTTTGCTATGGGCTTGTTTTACTCACCATAATGTTTTCAAGGTTCATCCATGTGTGTAGCATGTGTCAGAATTTTCTTCCCTTTAAAACTAAATAATATTCCATTATGTGCATATAGCACATTTTGTTAATCCATTTATCTGTTGTTGGTCACTTGAGTTGCTTTCACACTTCAGCTATTGTGAATGGTGCTGCTATGCACATGGGGGTACAAATACCTCTTTGAGATCCTGCTTTCAATTCTTTTGGGTATATACCTAAAAGTGGGATGGCTGAATCACGTGATTATTCCATGGTTAATATTTTGAGAAACTGTCATATTCTTTTCCACACTGGCTCTACCATTTTACAATCCTCCCAGCAACGCCCAAAGGTTCCAGCGTCTGCTCATCATTGCCAACACTTGTTATTGTTTTAAAATAGCCATCCTACCTGGTGTGAAGCCAAAGACTTTAAATACAAAAATTACATGGCTGACACTTAGTGGGTGCTGACTAGTGGCAGATGCTCTTCAGGAAGGTCATAGATCTCGTCCATTTGTTGACTAACTTAGCCAAAATAAAGTATGAAAAACCGAATTAAAGGTAGGATCTACCTATGCATTCTCCAGAGAGAAATTCTCAACAGTTGCCTTGTGGCCATTTGTTCAATAGACATCAAACATTTCCTGAGAGCCTACTATGTGTATGCTGGCTAGGCTGAGCCTTTGACATAAAAGAAAAGAGAAGAGAAGTGTAACTACCTAAAATGTTGAGTTGTTTGATAGAACTGAGAAATTCTTCCGTGGTATAGGCCCCGGGGTTGTGTGTATGAATGAAGAGTACACACAGCTGTGAGGGCAGTTGGTGTCCAGCAGTTTGCCAGTCTTGACGTGGTCTATAACTGAGTGGGCAGCGAGGAGAGTGCGGCTGTGACCTGGCCTTTTTAGTCTTCCCTGTGAATGGTACTCTAAATTGGAGGCACATGTAATGGAAAAGTCAGGGACTTCAGGCACAGCTGGGTCCAGGTGCTGAAAGAAAATGATTTAGGTGTCTGCCTTCATCTCTCAGTTCTTTTTTGTATCTGAGTTAGCTTCACCCTTAGTCAACTCTTCTCTAAGGTGGCAAATGGCTCTGGGCTCGCTTAAGAAAAACAAACAGATTAGCACCCCCAGTGGAAGGAGAGTACCTCTTCTCCGACAGTTCTAGCACAAGTCCAGGACTGTCTCTCATTGGACTGACTGGGGTCATTTGCCCATTGCTTAAGGAATCACTAAGTTCAGGGAAATGGAATATGATAATTGTCTGGTTTATGTCCTGTGCCCACCAAAGTTCTGTGAAGTGGGGTTAGTATCACATAAACCACATGGAGTAGGAGTTTGGTTGGGACATGCTACCAGAAGAAGAAAAAGATCCTAATCAGGTGAAAACATTCTTCAAACTTTATTGACCATGGAATCCTTTTTCTTGAGGTTACTATTCAGTAGAATGCAGTCCTAAGTTATCCAATCCCCAAGTTATTTTGCATAATAATCATGGTCTTGTGTTTAGAGATTCTTACCTGACTCCATTACAGTTACATGTAAATAAGGACAAAAATGTATCGCCTGCTTTTTGACACCACTAAGAACTGATAATAATAGTTTTTCTTATAGGACCACTTTGCATTTTTTCAGTGCTTTATACTTTATCAAGTTTTTCTCCCTCATATCATCTTCTTAGCCCTTAGATGTAATCAGCTGGAGTCAATTATATAATAACCTTAGCTAACAGACATCAGTCTTCTTGCCATTAGTTGCTGAAATATCATACCTGATTCCCAACTCCCCTTAATTCAATCTGCCACCTCGCTGGACTACAAAACTCTTAATGATGATGTTAAGTGTCCTAAGTAATTTTGTCCTCTTGAAAATGTTTTCATTTTAGTGGCGTAAAAAAGAAAAAAGAGAAAAAAAAAAGAGTTTCCAGCAAACATCTTCTTCACGGTCTTTGGACTGGATTAGGTTATATAGCCCCTCCTAACCAAAAGCTCTAACTAGATGTTTGACTTATGCTGATTAATAGTCTATCTACCCCTGAAGGTAGACTTGGGATTAGTTTCCTCTCAAACATATGGGTAGTGAGTAAAATGGGTAGTTACCAAGGAATGGGAGTTGGATATGGGGGAGGCAACTTTAAGCAAAGCCCACCAGAGTAGGCTGGTATCACCGTATTCTTTTTCTTATCTTCTTTGAGATATTATCTATTTATCCTCATTCTACAGAGGATTTCAGGTAGGCATGGGCCATCAGTAAGAGGATGTTAGGGATAACAGAAGGATTACTGGATTAGGAATTCAGTGTTTAAGACATGGGTCTACCATATCTCATCTCTATGACCTTCGGCAAGTTCCACTTCTCATATCTGAGACTCAGTGTCTGTCATCAGATAAATGGAAATAATATTTACCCTATCTACCTCACAAGATTGTTACGATCAAAGAAAAGATCATGAATTTAGCAGCATTTTCTAGTTTATAATGAAAATGTAAGTTATTACTATTTTTTTTTTTCATGGCCAGCATCATTTCATGGGGAATAGAGATTTCAGAGCAAACACCCAGAACAGTGGATTTGCTTAGGAAAAAACCTCCAGCTGTAGAAAAAAGCAGCAGCAGTGGCTTTTAGATACATGGTGCTGAGTACAAGAAACAATGACTTTGGGATAGCTGGAGAAAGACCAGATGGATGCCTCTGTGATCAAAGGAGTTATTTTTAGAAACATTTTCAGTATCCCAGGACAGTGCCATGTGGGGAGAGATTGTGCTCTGCAGTGTAATGCACTGCACTAGTTATTCCCCTTTGAATATCCAGAGGTAAAAAGTGTGGGCTTTGGAACAGACAGACACCAATTTGCCATGCAACCTTGAGCTAATCATTAACCTCTTTGATCCTCAGGTTTCTCATATGACAAAAAGGATAATAAGCCTGATCTCATAATATCTGGGGGTTGGTTATATAAAAGTTGGTATCTACACAGTGCTCAGTGATACCTGGCACACAGTATCTGCTTACTAAGCGGTAACTTGCTTGGCTGCTTGTAGTAACTAGTAAAACAAGTGGACAGTAATAGGAACACCTTATCTCAGAAGTTTTCTTTATGCTTCATACATCCATAAACACTGTGAATAGAGCTCTTTATATGCTTAAAGACGATTTGGAGATGGCATTAAGATATTTAAAACCAGACAGTGATCTCTGAACCTTTGCAAGTGTCTTAGCATGCTTGGCTTTATGTTTTAAAATTGATTTCTATTACCAGAATAATTTAGATATAAAATACAAACAAGTAGCCATCCATTTAGCTACCAATATGTTAATGTATCAATGTAGTCTTTACCTTGTAAGATTTTATAAGGCCTTTTATAAGATATATAGCTATGCTTAATTTTTAAAATAAAAAATTTTAATGATTCTTAGAAATTTGGAGAATCAATTTTGGTCTTTATATGCCAATTTTTGTTTTTATTTGTACTTGCCAGTGAATCCATAAATTAATAGTTCAGTGTTAGCATCTGTAAAGATGATTTTTCAGGGCAGAGCAAGTGTCTCTGAATCATTGGACCTAGGCTGAATAACATTCATCTTACATTCATACGTAGCTTTAGTACTAAATATATTTTGTTCTATTTAAATTCCTTGAAATCCGTATTCATGGCATAAACTTTATAATTAGACATTTTTATAGGTTGAAACTGAGAACTTTGTTTCTGGACCTGGAAATATTATAGAAATGTCAATCTACTTGGGAATTCGAAGTGGACTTTGTACTCTAATAAAAGCTGTAGTTATTGTGCAAATGAATGAAAGTTTACATTTAATGATGATTTTAATCATGTATAAACAGTGGTAATTCCCCAACCCTGTGGTTTAGTATAATGGAAAGATCACAGGTCAAGAGTTAGGTGTAGGTTCTAAATGCTAAGTGTCTTCATAACCTTGGGCAAATCACTGAACCTTCCTGCCTTCAAGTTCTTTTTCTGTGAAATAAGGGAGTTGTACTTCATGATGATTGAGTTGCCATTAAGTTTTAGCATTTTATGTTTCTAGCCTCATATGTAACACGTAGTGTGTGTTTTGAATAAGGCTACAGTTGGAAAACAGAATGGCTTTTAGTAAATTTATTAACATTTACTGCCCAAATGTTATTATTTTTATGCTTAGGTAAGACATTCTACCTTTATAAAAAATAGTCATTATTTAAAACTATTGATTAAGGACAGACTTCAGAGAACAAACTCCAAACATGTAATTTATGATTTTGTCTGAGATTAAAGTTTTACATAGACAGTTATGATTATAGCAAACTACATTGATAATTGAGACATAAAGAGGATTCATTGTGAATAAATGTGATAATGTTGTTTTCTTTTATAAATATTACATTGAATGCTTTCTTCCTTCTTTATGTAAATGAATAACTTTAATTATAGACATTATTGTCTATTTATGCATGTTCTGTTTCAGCCAATGACCATCAACTGGGTAAAATTCTTTAATAATCCCATCAACATTTGTCCGTTTGTTGACACATGTGCTTACATCCTCTAAAGGCCTGTTTTTTACTTAACTATTAATCACAAAAATACTTAGCACAGAAAAAAAAAAAAAAAAAAAAAAAAAGCTTTTAAAGTTCAATAATGATAAGCATTGATATCAGCAAACATTGTTGGGTGTGTAAACAGCCATCAGTAAAGACAGCTTGTGTACAATTCTGAAATCCCAGTCATTGATAGATGCTAATCTGTTGGTGGACTTTGGTCATGGCATGTCCACTCAAACTGCAATAGTATTTATGATACAAACTCCTCTCAAATGTAACAGCATCAATTTCAACTGATTAGATAGCTTCCATAAACATGCACAAGAAAGTAACAATTTAAAGAGATAACTGACATGCTGCAGGAACCAGAGATCAGACATTATGAGAAACATATTCAGGCTTAAGCAACGGGATGTCAAAAGATGCCTGATCTGTGTCAGCAGGAGAGCTGACATGATTGTTGAGGTAGAGAAGACATGCTGTGACATTTACTATGACACCAGGCACTGGTAGAGAAAGAAAACATGGCTTTTTGTGAAAGCAGAGAAAAAGAGAAAACTTTAATTATCGTTACTATGGTAAGTAGTGAAATATGGAAGTATCCTTAAGTTTAGCCTAAATTCAAACAAGAACTTACTGTTACCTTCATGGCCTTTTTAATGACACTTCCAAGTGCTGTCAGGTCTTAGGATGTTGGTAATATGGCTTCCACTATAGAAAGAAGAGAAGACTTGCAGGATGTTGGAGGCAACCAAGCAGGAACCAGTGCCACATCAGGTGTGTCTGAAAAACTGATGACAACAAGAGCCACCAAACCCAAATCATCTTAAAGAACAGGAAAATTTACCTGGAATCCAGAGGTAAGGCACACCACTATGTTAATTTAATCCATTTACTTCAGCTTTGTTTTCTTACTTCTTCTCTCCTTCTTATATATCATTTACATAGTGATATTGAAGGGTTGCCCTAGAATTAGACCTCATATCTACTAATAAGATAATTGAGTGAGTTAAAATATTGCTTCTGGGGATTTCTTCCCAGAAGATCAAAGAATAACTTCCAGAAGCCATGGAAAAACTCCTTCTGTGTCTAATTGACTCATTTGACTTCATGTGACTGGTCTGGAGATCATTATAGCAAGGGAGATGGGATGGCCTTTAAATGAATCAAGACCACCTCTCGGGGTAAATGTGTGAATAGCTTTGATTTTGTGTGCAGGAGGAGTGAATACCTGAAGAAAATCAAAGTTCTTTCAGGAGGACAGAAGAGAGAAAGGAATGGATGCCCGTGACACTTGTCTGGAATCTATCCTTACCAGTTGTTTGAGGTTGGGCAAGACAGCCACTTTAAACTTTATTTTCCTTGTCCACATCATGGGAGCTACTCAGGTATTTGATATTAATTTTCTCTTTCCTTAGTAACAATACCTCCTTTTCGTTCTAGTTAGAAAAGTGCCAGCTGAAGTCTACACTTCTTAGTTTACTTTGCCTCTAGGACTTTTGGGAAATCTCCTAGAAGATGAGCTGACAGCTATGTGACTTTTTGGCCTTTACCTGTTTTATCCTGAATTTGGATATGATTGTTAGAGCCGAGTCAGCCATTTTGGGTGAGGAGGTGATCTTGGAAATGGAGATTATGAGCCAAGGATGGTGGAGCAGAAAGATAGAAGGACTCTGGGTCCTTCATGAGTCTAGGGTTGCCAGTTCAGCCCTAGACTTCTTACCTGAAGCCTTCCTTTATGTGTGAGAAAAATTAACTTATAAATTCCCTAAGCCACTCATAAGTATGTTTTACTAGCAGCAGAATACTCAGATGGTCCTCTCTAATCATCACTGTTTATTTGTTAGTAAAGTTGATATTATCATGGTAAGTCGTGTCCACTCAGATGGATGACCTTTCAAGGCTTTCATAAGGCCATGCAATAAATTGCCCTCTCTCAATGCAGACTTTTAACGAAATAAGCAAAAATTTGATCCAATTAAATTACCATGCTTTTTATTCATTTTACAGATGAGTAGTTGAAAAGTAAGAGCATGCATGAGAAACTGACTTTCCAAAAAATGAGTGGAATTTCTTTTCCATATTGCTTCACTCTGCAATAGTATACATCAGAGCTTGTGAATCATTTCATACTCCAACATTTACTTTTTTCATGGAAAAGTTCATCAGTTTGGAACAGAGCACTTCTGTGTTGTTGTAAAACCAAGTGAACAGTTCTTAAAATATCTTAAGTCATATTAAACTTGAACTGCCATTAAATTATGCCTGGAGCCACTCAGTGATAGCAGAAATGACTAAGTGCTTTGATTAGAAATTGTCTGTATTTATGCTAGGGGTTATTTGTGAATTTTATTCTGGAAAAATTACATTAAGAAAGATTTGTATTCACTTTAAGTATCTTGATATGCAGCATCCACAAAGAGAGTATGACTTGTTCTCTCCTTCACGTCTCCATGTTAAAAGATAATGACTTTCACTTACGCTTGCTCTTGCTTTCATCTTACCCACTTTAAGTCTTTACTCTGACTTCAATGCCTGCTTGTGGCCCCTTTGGCTTTAGATGATCTGGCATTTTTCACTGAGCGCTCTTGCATGCTTTTGTTTCTTTCTTTGATTTTTCTTTTGACTTTGGGAGTTGACATTACCTTGAGTGAAATCATCCCTCTTTAGCTCCCGGCCCATAGAGCTTCCTTTCCCATCTCTCCAGCCATGCTTATCTCCTAGATAATATTTTTGGATGCATAAAATTAGTTTTGTTCTTCTTCTTTTGATTTAGGATGGTAACCTGAGTGAATGGAATGGGAGAGGCTTGGAGTTGGTGAGGAAGTCAAGGGAGGAATGAGGAAGTGATGTGTAGAATTTAGCCCTTAATTTTAGTTTTGAAGCTTTATACATCCTCTAGGTTTTTATTTAGACTCAATCATTGCCTCTACATGTCATTTATTTAAGCATTTAGGCATCATTTATGTGCCCAGTGCCATGCAAGTTACTCAAATAACCAAGTAGAAGTTGCAATCTCTGCCTTCCAGGAGCATGTTATCTAATGGGGAAGGCAGAGAAGTTATCAAAAAATTACAGGGCATAGTGGTAGGTGCTACTGGAACACTTTAAGAGAATCAGGGATTGCTTAAAACAACCATTAATGTTTATGGCTTTCATTTCATGAGCTGGCCTAAAAATAGCGCAAGAGTTGGTTAATTTGGCAGGAATAATCAGATAATATTTGTAAGACCCTTTTACCAGCTGAAGACGTTTTCCTTAAACATGGTATGGTTCTTAGAACGGTATGTTTTCTCACTCATGCAACCAAGAAATGGAGGGTTTCTGTCCTTGGTGCTGAAACAGATATTTTCGGGTAGGAAGAGTGGATTTTGTAAACAGTACTGTTTCTAAAATTGGTGATGAGGGGCAGGGAAGAAACTGTTGATCTAGAGGACAGATTGGGAAGAGAGTGAGCAGGCTCCATTTTGACAAATGGAGATGGCAATGCTGATGAGCGCTAAGCACAGAGACAGAGCACCAGTCCTTCAGAGTCTAGTTCATTTTATATTGCTTCCAAGGAAGGCTCCCCACACGGGTGTGGGGGCAGCGCAGTGAGTAGTGGTGCTCTCTGTCCCCATGTCCTGGTGCAGCAGATGCCATGGCTATGTGTAGGCAGCAAGGGGTGGGTGTCTAAAAACATGCAGTATGGCAGTTGCTTGTGGTCCCACTTTCCCAGCAGCTGCTGGCAGGGTTGTGGCCAAGACCATCTTCATAAATGCATCAATCATGGGGACAGACTTAAAAAAAATATTACTTAAACATGGGCTTCTTTGCATCCCCTAGCCATATGATGTCAATATTTTTCTGTTGACAAAGAGCTTGTATCTGTTTCTTTTTCTAAGACCAGTGTGGAGTTAGCATACTGTAGTAGAAGGCCAGATAGACCTGGAAGCTCAGTTTATTGATTTGCTAGCTGTATGATTTGGGGAAAATTAATTCGCTCTCTGAGCATTGGTTTGCTAATTTATAAAATGGGGTAAGGAACTTAACTTTGAAATTGTAGTGAGGATATACTGGCAGAACACATGTAAAGTGCCAGCACAGTTTCTGACAAACAGTAGGTGCCCCATAAATGGTAGTTATTACATCTAAATATTACTATTTCCAGTAAGGTTTTTTTCCCTCTTGAGGATGGATATGTGGGCCAGTACAGTCTCATTGCAGGTGAGACCAGTGCACCTTTGTTTTCTCTTATGCTTGCTGGGAGAGAAGCTGACTGACAGATACACTGTGGAGGGTGAGGCTATCAAGTAATGAGTTCTTAAGGGCTTTGAAGCCAAGTTTCCTATCCAGGATAGCCTAGAAGTGGATTATTCTCTTTTTTGATTTCCTTTTCTTCTTTTGCACTCTGAGAAACAGAATTAATTTCATCATATCTACTCCCAAATTCATGTCTCACGATTGTCATTAGTTCATAGAAAATCTTTCCTTTGTTTATGTTTTATTTCATTACTTTCTCTCTTCTTCATTTAATCTCACTAGACTCTCATTATTCACTCAAAAGCACCCAGTTTTGCTTGCTTTATGAATGCCAATTTCACTATTCTTATGTTTATTTACACATATGTATGTAAGTGAAAGTAGATAATACTTTTGAGTGTGCACTTTAAATGTACAGAAATGGTATTTGGTCAGAAATCTTGCTTTATTACTTGTTTTAAAGGTAAGGATTATTTGAGTTTCATTTTCATTGTAGTATGTAGATTTGGTTTATTTCTTAGACATATGCATAAGTTTCCATTTTATGTGTATACTGCATTTTACTTATGAATTCCCCTGGTGGTTACTTCTTACTCTTTACTCTTTCAAATCATGCTCAATTAATATTCATTTACATGTTTCCTTGTGCACTTATATGAGAGTTTCTGTGGATCTATATCCAGGAAGGAAATGATAGAGTTCTAGAGTACAAGCTCTGTAGGCTTGATTGCTTTCCAAAATGGCTGCACTAGCTTGCATTTCTACTAGCAGTGCAAGAATATTTTTGATTTTGCACATCCTCATTAGCACTTGATATTGTCTGGTGTTCTATTTTTTTGCCAGTTGGATGTGTGTAAAGTGGTATCTATTGTTTTATTTGAGTTTCACTGGTTACTGGTGGTGTTAAACATTTCTTTATGTAGTTATTAACTAATTGTGTTTCCTTTACTCCAAATTGCTTTATTATTATTTCACCACTTTCCTATGTCCTTGCCTTTCTTTGTATTACAGAATTATTTGTACACTTTACATTTTAACCTATTGTCAGTCTTGGAAATGATAAAATATCTTCTAGAAAGTCACTGATCTGTTAATTTTGTCTTTAGTGTCCCTTCCTTCCTTCCTTCCTCTTCCTCCCTTCCTCCATCCCTCCCTCCCTGCCTCCCTCCTTCCTTCCTTCTTTCCTTCCTTTCTTTTCTTTTCTTTTCTTCTTTTCTTTCTTTCTTTTTCTTTCTTTCTTTCTCTTTCTTTCTTCTTTCTTCTTTCTTTTTCTTTCTCTCCTTCCTTCTTTTTTTCTCTCTTTATTTCTTCTTCTTTCTCTCTGTCTTCCTTCCTTGTTTTTGTTTTTGAGACAGGTTCTCACTCTGTTCCTCAGGATATAGTGCAGTGGCTCACTGCAACCTTGACTTCCCAGGCTTAGACAACTGTCCCACCTTAGCCTCTCAAGTAGCTGGGACTACAGGTGCATGCCACCAAGCCTGGCTAATTTTTGTATTTTTTGCAGAGATAGGTTTTTGTCATGTTGTCCAGGCTGGTCTTGAGCTCCTGGTCTTAAGTGATCTATCTACCGAGGCCTCTCAAAGCTAGGATTACAGGTGTGAGCCACCATGTCTGGCCTAGTGTCTTTTAATGAACAGAAATATTTTGTCTGTTATAGTTGAATTTAGCAAAATTTTCAGGTTGGATTAATATCAAAATATAGATATATAATTTTGCACAAATTATAAGTCTACAGCTTGATTATTTATTACAAAATGAACATGCCTATGTTCTTCCCCACTGAAAATAAATAGGACATTACAAATATATGTCTCCCTTTTGCTCCCTTTTGCTCCCTTTCTTTTACTAACCCCCTTTTTTTCTCTGAACAACTATATAAGTTATCTATTTCTGCATAACAAATTACGTCAAATGCAGTGACTTAATAAATATTTATTATCTCACAATTTCTGAGTGTCAGAGATCCAGGAACAGCTTAGCTAGTTGGTTTGAGCTGAGATCTGTCATGATATTGCAGTGAAGTTGTTGTCCTGGGCTGTAGCCATCTAAAGGCTTTGTTAAAACTGGAGAATCTGCTTCTAAGATTCTTACTCGTAGTGCTGTCAGCTGGAATCCTCAGTTCCTCACTCACTATTGTAGAAGACCTCACGATGTGGGCCTTTCCCTAAGGCTGCTAACAACACAGTAGCTAACTTCCCCAGGGTGAGGTAGGAGAGGGATAGATAAAGAGATAGATAGATAGGTAGATAGGTAGATGGATGGATAGACAGATAGATAGGCACTATAGTGCCTCTTTATGATCTAGGCTCTGAAGTTGCACTTTCATTCTATTTACTAGAAGCTATTCTTTAAGTATAGTCTACATTCAAGAGGAGGAGAATTAGATGCTACTTCATGAAGAAAGAAATATTAAAAAATTTGTGAACATATTTTTAAAACCATCTCTGCAACTATTTTTACTTTTAACATCTTTCAATTTTGCTTTGTGAACTTTATATATATAGATTTATATAATTTATTCCTTTGTTTTTAAAACATAGTAAGAAGTGGAAAGTCCATTTAATTTTCTCAATATACTGACACCCCCCACCCCCGCCATATCATTTTCTATATAGTACATTCTTTCACTATTGATTTGGTTGGTCATTTTGATTATTTGCCAGATGAGAAATGATAGTCACTTATATCGATGTGGCAGTGAAGCATTTGGTAAGAAATAGCTAGATTCTGGGTATTTTTTGGAAGGCCCTTTTAAAATTTAATTCTCAATACAACTGTAAGAGTTAGGTACAGAAAAGAATGCACATACTCTGGACATCGCATGAAAGTGACAAAGGTTTCTAATTCTTTTTTTTTTTATTTTGTTTATTTTTTATTTTTATTTTTTAGAAAGAAAGAAAAAGAGAGAGAAGAAAGAAAGAGTGAAAGAAAGAAAAAAAAGAATGTAAGAGAGAAACAAAGAAGAAGAGAAAGAGGGAGAGAGAACGGGATTCTTGTTCTATTGCCCAGGCTAGAATGCAGTCTAAAAATGGGGATTAAAAACCTCTATTATGCCAATAATTGTGCTTAACAATGAAGACAAGAAGGAATAAGGGATG
>CAUYLG010053164.1:0-10707 GCA_963573385.1 Cacajao melanocephalus
ACTTTATTTTAATTCTTTGAGCCTACAAATATGGCCTCTTTAATCATTTAGTCAATTAAAAAATCTATACAAACAGCATGGTACTGGTACCAAAACAGAAATAGACCAATGGAACAGAACAGAGGCCTTGGAGGCAACGCCTCACATCTACAACCATCTGATCTTTGACAATAATTACCATACAACTCTATGATGTTTATTGTTGTTACCATAAACACTTCAGCAGCAATGACTACTTTTTCCATAAAACAAATACGTTTTTTACTTAATTCTTAAAACATGGAAACCTCTCTGACCATAAATGTGGGTGAATTTACCAGCATTGTTTTATAGACTATTTCATATTAACATGAAGCTTGGAATTATAGAAAAATTAGAGGCTCTTTTCTTTCCTCAGTCTTCAAAGGGTTAAAAATGTCTGTCTGTCTTGCTTTGGAAAATATGAAGCATACCATTTAGTATTACCACTTAAACTAAAATACTCATCTGTTTGAGCTAAAGACTGTTTCCTCTGAATACTTTAAAATGTGGGTAGCATAATTCTTATTTTCATGATGGCTGGCACAACTCTTGATTTCCCAACTCTCCAACTCTCAAGAGCAGGCAGTAAGAGCAGCACTGTGCTTGCTGTCGGTATAAGAGTTGTGGTTCTCAATACAAAGCTCCCAGGGATAAGAGATGGATTACACATGTGGTCCAGTCCACTGAAGTTAATGAGACCTCCAAAGGGTAACTCCTCAAAAGAAAAACGCTAAGATGTCACGCTAATTTGAAACTTTTGGGGTTTTCTTTGAAACCTACTAGGTCTCCATGCATCATTTTTTAATCAAAATTTTTCTGCATATTCTCTGTAATTCAAATAACTTCTTTATATTTATGTAATATGTATATACACACATATACATATATATGTCTTTTTGTATTTTTGGTATTTTTAAATATTTTTTTATTCTGGCTACTGTTAGACTTTTGATGTGTCTGCAGTTTAAGTAGGAGGAATTGTGGAAGATCTTGTCAAATGACCAAGTCCTTATAAGCGAACCACTATCAGAAAGGACAACACATCCTCTGCTAACACCACTTCTCTTTCTTTCTTCTTTTTTTTTTTTCACTTGCATATTCTGCTTATGTAACTTCTTTTTGAGAGAATCAGAAGAAAATTCTGTCTAACACTCCACAATTTGATTCTCAGAACTTTTACGTATTTAAGGATACTTTGAAGAACAAAAGAAAAAGGAGGAAGCAGAGGAGAAAAGGCAGAGGAAGAAAAGGGGAAAGAAGGAAAGTTAAATAAAAATGTATTTCTACCTTGAGAGCTCACAATCCAATACCTTTTCTAGGAAAGTCTCAAATATTTCCTGGTGGCTATATATACACATCTACCATAGACAATACCCAAGTTTGGCAAAAGTGGAAAATTGTGTGCTTTTTCCCCATTGATATCCTCATTCCGATTTCTGATGATCCAACTTATTCTTAGAGTGGTGAGTTAGTGCAATTGTAACAGAGCTCTATAATATGTAAGTTCAATCCTGGTATGCTGCTGTTTCATATTTGTCCTTTATTTATGATAATCAACCAAAGACTGTTAGTAAAGTGTCATCATAATTCATTGATTCCAAATGTTCTGTATTATTAATATCTCAGTTTCCTGAAAGGCAGTCATATTTTAAAAACATGGAACCTGAGACTGTCACATTAAAATAAGGCAACAACTCTATTAAGAAAAGGATATGTTTAAATGACAGATCTTTGACATTTCAAAAATATGACAAAATAATATTGGAAGTTCAGGAATGTATTTTGGGTTATCAGAAAAGCATTACATATGATAAGAAGAAAGGTTAAAAGTTCTTGAATGGAGAAGTAACAAGATCTGAACTATTCCAGGAAACAAATAGCATTTTTAATTTGTAAAAGAAATTTTGGGTGAGTGCTTCAAATGGATTGATTTTTTAGAACCAGGGAAACCCTTTTATCCTGTCCTAACACAGAGCAAACTCCCCACCTGACCACTAAGTGGAAGGAAGGAAAGTGTTCTGGTAGGCTAAATTCGTTCCCAACCCACAATATTCTTTTCAAGAACTTTCTGACTTAACTTGCCTAAATGTCATGGCTATTCCTTTGATATACAAAAAAAAAAAACACCATTGACAAATATCCTAAAGATATTTCATTTTTTTCGAATACATGGACTTTTTAAAAGAAACCATAAATGTTAAAGAAAATTTACAGAAGAATTCTCACTCAATAAAGTCAGAATATAAAAGACAAGGAAAGGCTATTGAGCATTGGTCGGATCACTTAAAAACATTTTGCCTTACCAAATATCAAATCAAAAGCCGTTACTTGCCTGTTGACAACTCTGATTTTGTCAGGAAACCTGAAGAGTTTCCTTGGTTTTAGAGAAGATATATCCTTTTCCCAGCCCCAGAGTCTGATCTAACTAATTCTAATATAATTCTCATTTTCCTTTTCTATCGATTGGTCTGAGTCTATTCTTGCTAATGTGACATAATGAAGTCTGCAGGAGAGAGCATCTTTAAAAAGAAAAGACTCATAAGAAGGAAATCTTTTACTCCTTACTCCTCTTTTCTGCCTGGCATTCTGAAGAGATGTCTGAAAGTACAGTAGCAACCAATCATGTGATCATGAGACAGTAAGCAGAGAAGAACCTATCTAGCAACCACCTTTCTCTGGATTTTTTGTAATGTGAAAAACTTCTCTCCCACAAGCCACTACAAATCAGATTTTATATTATTTGCATTTGAAGACATCCTTGACTGATACAAGAACTTTCAGGTAAACAATTATATTTTAATAACAGTGTTGGCACACGCCAAAGACTGTCAGAAACACACATGTAGTCAAATAAAGCTGAATTTATTGTCTTGTTGCAACAAGAGAGGCACACACCAGAGGGATCTCAAGGATATTTTAGTAAGAAAGTGTTGACAGGGACTTATTCTAGAGGATGGGTGTTTATTGGGAGTTTTGGTGAAGTTAAGGAAGTGGGCATTTTCTCTAGATTGTCTGCTCTCAGAAGATAAAGGGAATTCTGTGGCTGGATATTTTAACAAATCTTACCTAGATACCCTAGGAGGAACAAAGTGGAGTTACGCTATAGTGAGTAATCAAGTAGCCTCTCATACTAGCCAGGCAAGAGGTTTCCTGATGTTTTCTGTGGTTTGTTCGGTGTTCTCTGCTTGTCTCTACTTGGGCACGATTATGCTGAATTCTCATTTTTGTCTTACTCTGTCATGGTCTTCTGTGAAATGTTTTATGCTCAAAGGAGAAAACACCTTGACGTGTGTTCGAGCCCAACTGCTAGAAAGACTGAGACCTACCTGAGAATGCTAGGCCAGCTCTGTGCACTCATACACACTGCTTTATTCTGTATTTCCTGATTTTTTTGTATGATGTATAGTATTAATCCCCAACTATTTCTGCATGTTTAAAATGCGATTGTACGTATGTGCTTAGGATTTTGTATTTAGCTCCAAAAAATCCAGATGTGAAGTAATGGGCATCTGAACTAAGGAGGTGACAAAGAAGATAAATAACATATTTAGGTTTGAAAACACATTTTTTATGAATAATAATTGTAACCATAAAATAAATGTTTATGACCAGTTAGATGCATGTGGAAAAAGGAAAACTGGGACTGAATTTACGGTTTGAAGGCTGGGAGACTAGATGAATATAAATAACATAACCAGAATAGAACGTATGAGAGATAAGACGACGGGGCCAACATGTTAAGTTCCATTTTAGAATGTAAAGGTTGCAATATCTTTAAAACTTCCAGGTGGAAATTCCCAAAAGGCATTAGGAAATTGAGCCCTGACAGACAAGTCAGAGGCTAGCACTAGAGAAAATTTGGGAGGAAGCCATGAGATTCTCAAGAAAGGGCTTGTGGATTGCTACGTGCATTCATCTGAATGGGCAATACACGTCATAAACATTCTAGATTTTCTTTATGGAAGCACAGTCATATCCAAAAAGTTGAATTGTTTTGCCATCTTATTAACATGACAAGGAAAGTTGTGCCAATACTCTCTCATTCCTGACTCTTATATGAAACTTTACCAAACTAAAAAATATTATCTGTGGTCGTGATGCCCATTAAATGCATTTACCTCTTGAACTGAATCATTGTTTATGTATGTTTGTCTTTACTAGTTCTGCCTATGCCATTATCATCCAACATAAAATTTAATCTTCTACAGGAAATTAATTCTGCTTATTTTTTCCCCTAAGGAAATGGTTCCAAATGGATATTTCATCAGAGGCGCTTGGCATACTTTTCATAGTAAGTAGCACATCCCACAAGCATGTGAATTCTTAGTAGTGGCTGGTGACTGTCCTGTGTTTTGTTATTCAAGCCAGAAAATATCTTATCATTTGTGATTTTGTTTTTTTTAAAATGTCACTGCTAACAGGCCCCAACATTATGACTGAGAGCAAGTGCTTTACTGTGTTTCTGATGAGTTTTAACAAAAAGAGCGTCATTCTTCTGTTGACCTCAATTAGAGACAGACCTTGTTTCTTTCTTCTCATTGATTTGAAGTGGATTTTGAAAAGAGGTGACCTGCACAGTTCTTATTTTCAACTATACCTATCATATATCAATATTGGTCAGAACAATTTTTTAAAAACAGAAAGCTCTAGAATGTTGGAGAATGTTAGAATTTGCAAATTCTTTTCTTGCAAAAACAGTCTCTAATTGACCATATAATAGAAAACCACACACTTGGAATGACCAGGCCAAATTCAATTTGCAGTCATCTTTTATTTGGGAAGTGTATTAGGCCATTCCTGTGTTGTTATAAAGAAATACCTGAGACTGGGTAACTTATAAAGAAAAGAGGTTTAATTGGCTCACAGTTCTGCAGGCTGTACAGGAACTGTGGCACCAGCATCTGCTCAGCTTCTGAGGAGGCCTCAGGGAACTTTTACTTGTGGAAGAAGGTGAGGTGGGAGCAGGCACATCACATGGCAAGAGCAAGAGAGAGAAGAGGGAAGTTCCAGACTTTTAAACAACCAGATCTTACGTGAACTAACCAAGCAACAGCTCACTATGACCAAAGGGATAGTGATAAAGCATTCATGGGAAATCCATGGTCATGATCCAACCACCTCTCCCCATGCCCCACCCTAAACATTGGGGATTACAATTCAACATGAGAATTAGAGGGGAGAACATCAAAATCATATCAGAAAGTTCAGTTTATTTCTAGTTAACTTGAATTTGAAAGATACATGACTATCTGCAGGTTGGATTTGAGCTCTCTAGTACATCACAGTCCCCATCCTTCCCTATTATTTTACACCTGGCTGCAGCACATATTTAGAGCTCCCTTGTAAACTTCCTTCCCTTTATTAGTAATGAGCAGATAAGGTCAGAAGTGCAACCATAATTCTAATTCTGGAACTGATTATCTTCATTGATATGACTTGTGGCAGAATAAATCCTATATGTCAGATACCTTAGCTCAAGCAAAAATTACATCCAGAGCACTTAGCATAGTGTTACAGAGCAGGTGTCCAATACATATTTTTGAATGAATGAATTTATTTGGCTGTTGAATTGCCTTTGGGTCTGGATGAACTTCTTATGGTACAGCCTAATTTGCATAGAAGATACCAGAACCTGATGTTTGCTGAAGCTAAGTTGCTCCTGATATGTTTGATGAATATTGAACTTAGATATCCCTATCTTTGAAACTTACACTGTATCCTTTACATTGAGGAGACCTCCTGTGAAATGATGAAAATAACATGTAATCTATGCAAATGTTTACTCCTTGTCTACAAAGTTGTATTATATATTATCTCATTTAATATAATAAAATCCTTCTTATATGTATTAATGTACCCATTTTATATTAGATGAACATGAAATTCAGAGATATTGAGGGGTTTCCTCAGCTCACACAATTCCCAAATAACAAAATCAGACTTCAAACTCAAACAGGCATTTTGGTTTTTCCCCAAAAGCAATCATGCTCCTCTTGTTTCTATGATTAATTAGGACAGTTATGTTCAGGCTTTTTGTTAAGAGGACACATTTTAAATGTTATCCCACCTCTTGTGATGAATAAGTTTGGGAAGGAATGGTCTACCCATCTTCCAATTCACTCCTCCATGTGTTCATCACATAACAAGGTAGATGAGAATCTCTCTCCCAACTTCCATTTTACTCAACCTTCATTTTTCTTTTTACTCTTCTTTATTTTCAGATTCTAAAGATATTTTAATATATTTGCTTCTAAACAATTTTTATGTACCAAATATTATGAGGAGGATTGCAAGAGAGAGCACAGAGGTGGTTCACTCCAGTTTCTGCTCCTTCTAAATATATCTCTGGAGGTCTTGTAAGATTCCACACTCAAAGAATTGACTTGGATCCATCGACATTAACCCTGTTCTAATCTGTTAGTTGTATAATATCTCCTAAACCGGGTTTCAGGTGAGACCCTGAATACCCTTTCAGGTCTAAATGAATGTTCTCTTAAAACATTCTTAAATGCAACCAATTTCCATTTATTTAGACTACTACCTAAAAAACCAGAGTAAAAGTACTGAATGTCAAGAAATAGATTCTTAAAGAGAACTTTATCTCTGCAGGCCAGAGAGAGCTAAAAGAAAAAAAAAAGAAATTGAGAACCCATGTTAAATTACTTTAGATATGCCTGATGGTAGCAAATCAGAGGGTGGAGAGGAGGCTTATTGGGTCTGTGGCTTTCCTGAAACGGAGCATTTATGACTATTAAAGTTAGAATAACAGAGTTGATAGATGACAGCCTCTTTAGAAATATTAGATGTGTAACTTAGCAGAATAGGAAAATCTCATAGGATATTCTTGAAGATGAGATAGAAACTGAATCTAAAGAGTAGGTTCATAGCTTGTAGAACAATCATGCTCAAAATGTGACCACTGAGGCTTTTTCTCCCGGTCTTTCAACTCAGATGCATTTCACCACATGCTATGCTACCCCAGAAGATCTCCTCCTAGATCTCAAAGAGGTAGCCTTGCAGTGTTTAGTTATTATTGCCTCAAACACTTCATCATACATAGAAACAAAATTTGATCATTAAAACTATATGTATGGGGGTTCCCAAGATGGCCGAATAAGAGGCAGCTCTGGAACACAGCACCCAGCGAGAGAGACACAGAAGCCGAGTGATCTCCACAATTCCAAACGAGGTAACAGGTTCATTTTGTGGGTCTGGTTGGACAGTGGGTATAAACCAAATAGGGCAAGTTGAGGCAAGGTGGGGCACTGCCCCACCCAGGAGGTGCATGCAACTGACCAGAGGACCGGGGGATCTCCCCCTCTGGGACTTAGGTTCAGATACAGCACTCCACCCAAGCCCTCTACAGCCCACAGAACAGGAGATCTTTGCCAGACTGAAAAGCCTCTGTGAGCTGCCGCAACAGGGCTGAACAACAACTTCGGCTGGTGCCAGGGCTATCAGCAAAGATCTTGGCGGAAGTACTGGCTGATGCTAAGGAAGCCAGAAAGCTGGCAGGATGGAGCTACCCACTCCCCAGAAAGAAGGGGAACTGAAAGCAGGGAAATAGCCTAACTATCTAAATATATATGCACCTAATACAGGAGCTAACTATCCTAAATATATATGCACCTACTACAGGAGCACCCAGATACATAAAGCAAGTCCTTAATGACCTACAAAGAGACTTAGACTCCTGCACAATAGTGGAAGACTTTAACACTCCACTGTCAGTATTAGACAGATCAACGAGACAGAAAATCAACAAGGAAATCCAGGACTTGAACACAGATCTGGACTAAGTGAACCTAATAGACATTTACAGAACTCTCCACTGCAAATCCACAGAATATACATTCTTATCAGCACTACATCACACCTTCTTTAAAATTGACCACATAATTGGAAGTAAATCACTGCTCAGCAAATGCAAAAGAATGGAAGTCATAACAAACAGTCTCTCAGACCACAGTGCACTCAAACTAGAACTCAGGATTAAGAAACTAACTCAAAACCGCACAACTTCATGGAAACTGAACAACTGGCTCCTGAATGTCAACTGGATAAACAATGAAATAAAGGCAGAAATAAAGAAGTTCTTCAAAACCAACAAGAACAACAACGTACCAGAATCTCTGGGACACATTTAAAGCAGTGTCTAGAGGGAAATTCATAGCAATAAATGCCCACATGAGGAGCAAGGAAAGATCTAAAATCAACACTCCATTATCAAAATTGAAAGAGTTAAAGAAGCAAGATAGAAAAACTAAAAAGCTAGCAGAAGACAAGAAATGACTAAGATCAGAGTAGAACTGAAGGAGATGGAGATACAAAAAACCCTTCAAAATATCAAGAAATTCAGGAGCTGGTTTTTTGAAAAGATCAACAAAATAGACAGACCACTAGCCAGACTAATAAAAAAGAAAAGAGAGAAGAATCAAATAGATACAATAAAAAAATGATAAAGGGGACATCACCACTGATTTCACAGAAATACGAACTATGATCAGCGATTACTACAAACAACTCTATGCACACAAACCAGATATCGGGAAGAAATGGATAAATTCCTGGACACTTGCACTCTCCCAAGACGAAACCCAGAAGAAGTTGAAACCCTGAACAGAACAATAACAAGGGCTGAAGTTGAGGCAGCACTTAATAGCCTACAAACCAAAAAAAGTCTAGGTCCAGACTGATTTACAGCTGAATTCTACCAGAGGTACAAAGAGGAGCTGGCACCTTTCCTTCTGAAACTATTCCAAACAATACAAAAAGAGAGAATCCTCCCTAACTCATTTTATGTGACCAACATCATCCTGATACCAAAACTAGGCAGAGACTCAACTAAAAAAGAAAACTTCAGGCCAATATCCATGATGAACATGAACGCAAAAATCTTCAATAAAATACTGGCAAACTGAATGCAACAGCAAATCAAAAAGCTTATTCATCATGACCAGGTAGGCTTCATCCCAGGGATGCAAGGCTGGTTCAACATATGCAAGTATATAAACGTAATCCATCACATAAACAGAATCAAAGACAAAAACCACATGATTATCTCAATAGATGCAGAGAAGGCCTTCGACAATATTCAACACCACTTTATGCTAAAAACCCTCAATAAACTAGGTATCGATGGAACGTATCTCAAAATAATAAAAGCTATTTACAACAAACCCACAGCCAACATCATACCGAATGGGCAAAAACTGGAAGCATTCCCTTTGAAATCTGGCACTAGACAAGGATGCCCTCTCTCACCACTCCTATTCAATATAGTATTGGAAGTTCTAGCCAGAGCTATCAGGCAAGAAAAAGAAATAAAAGGTATTCATTCTCAGCAAACTGACACATGAACAGAAAACCAAACATGTTCTCACTCATAGGCGGGTGATGAACAATGAGAACACATGGACACAGTGAGAGGAGCATCACACACTGGGGTCTATTGGGGGGGACCAAGGGAGGGACAGCGGGGGGGTGGGGAGGTCGGGGAGGGATAACATGGGGAGAAATGCCAGATGTAGGTGATAGGGGGATGGAGGCAGCAAACCACATTGCCACGTGTGTACCTATGCAACAATCCTGCATGATCTGTACATGTACCCCAGAACCTAAAGTGCAATAAAAAATAAATAAATAAATAAATCAAATTGTAAATAAAATTTATATGAGGGGAAAAAAAAGAAAAGGAGGAAGTCAAATTGTCTCTATTTGCAGATGACATGATTGTATATTTAGAAGACCCCATCATCTCAACCCAAAATCTGAAGCTGATAAGCAACTTCAGCAAAGTCTCAGAATACAAAATCAATGTGCAGAAATCACAAGCATTCCTACACACCAATAACAGACAAACAGAGAGCCAAATCAAAAGCGAATTCCCATTCACAATTGCTACAAAGAGAATAAAATACCTAGGAATACAACTAACAAACGATGTAAAGGACCTCTTCAAGGAGAACTAC
The DNA here is from genome assembly GCA_963573385.1 of Cacajao melanocephalus. Taxonomy (NCBI): domain Eukaryota; kingdom Metazoa; phylum Chordata; class Mammalia; order Primates; family Pitheciidae; genus Cacajao; species Cacajao melanocephalus. Next base: position 9,993 of record CAUYLG010053164.1, read on the forward strand.
AAACCACTGCTCAAGAAAATAAGAGAGGACACAAACAGATGGAAAAACATTCCGTGCTCATGGTTAGGAAGAATCAATATTGTGAAAATGGCCATACTGCCCAAAGTAATTTACAGATTCAACGTTATCCCCATCAAGCTACCAATGACTTTCTTCATAGAACTGGAAAAAAAACCACTTCAAACTTCATGTGGAACCAAAAGAGAGCCCGCATAGCCAAAACAATACTAAGCTAAAAGAACAAAGCTGGAGGCATCACACTGCCTGACTTCAAAATGTACTACAAGGCTACAGTAATAAAAACAGCATGGTACTGGTACCAAAACAGAGATATAGACCAATGGAATGGAACAGAGGCCTCAGAAGCAACACAACACATCTACAATCATTTGATCTTTGAAAACCTGACAAAAACAAGCAATGGGGAAAGGATTCTGTTTAATAAATGGTGTTGGGAAAACTAGCTAGCAATGTGTAGAAAGCAGAAACTGGACCTCTTCCTGACACCTTACACTAAAATTAATTCCAGATGGATTAAAGATCTGAACATAAGACCTAACACCATAAAAACTCAAGAAGAAAACCTAGGCAAAACCATTCAGGACACAGGCATAGGCAAGGACTTCATGACTAAAACACCAAAAGCAATGGCAATAAAAGCCAAAATAGACAAATGGGATCTAATTCAACTTCAGAGCTTCTGCACAGCAAAGAA